>PYHW01010480.1:2107624-2131331 GCA_013186435.1 Turdus rufiventris | reverse complement strand
TTATATATGGACAAAAGAACAAAAAGTTGCTGACACCCGGGAGTGTGGCTTATACTCGGTGCGGCTTATAATCGTGAAATTACTGTAAAAATGATAGTTCCTACAGGAATATAATTTTCCCTAGGAGTCTGGGAACCAGGGACCCAGGGAATATCCTCACTCTGAGCACCTAACAGGAATGATGGAGTAGTCTCAAATCCCAGCCTACATCTCTGGCCAGAGACAGGCTGATAGACACTGGAATAGAGGATCTCTAATCAATGTTAAGAGTTCACAGCATTTCAATAGCAGCAAAAGACACTCTTGCAATGAAAAAATGATGATGGTATGTAGTATATCAGTTGTGCCATTTTACAGGACATGGTACATGTGTGGCATCCCACCCTTAAGGGGAAGGCAGCACCCAGGATTTGTAGGTGGTCATGTTGGAAAGGAATGACACAGGTCAGAGGTTCTGCAAAACCTTAAAAGGTTTTACTGGTAAAAAACACACTTGGCATAAAAACTGGTATAAGTCCAGATCTCCTATTACAAGCACATGGAAGTAGGTTTTAGATGAAGGGGTAAGTGAAAGGGAAGAGAGAGAATTAAAGAGGATTAAAAAGGAGAAGAGAGAAAGCAAGAAAGAGAAAAAGAACTCACCAGTCCAGGTTCCAGCATCAGCATTGGTCTGGCTGAAGGCATGTCCAGGGTCCTGGGGCACACACCTGGGCTTCATGAGGGTACCTTTAGATAGAAAAGTTTCCCCACCCTGGAGAAGAGTTTCTCTGTTTTTATGCAAATCAGATCTCATGTGCAGTTTTTTCTTTCTGGAAATGGGTCAGAGGGGGCGGCCCCTACAGTCCATGCCCACTTCTTGGCCTCATTCCTGCTGTGCTTTGTGCTTCTGTTTCTCCTGGAAAAGTGCTGCCCTACCTCTCTATGGCCCCTTCTCCAGCCGCATCCTGCACTTTCACACAGGGAGTTACTGCTACAAGTCCTTGGTTGGTTCCACAGCTATGTGGGTATCAGTGTACAGGCACATACTAGCCCTCCTAGCCTTGTACAACGTGGTTGCCATCACCTTCTCATGGGTGTTTGACATCTTTATTAAAACAGTGAAAGCATCAATAGTGCACTGCCATCATTCTAGGAAGTTACGAATGCCTTTTGAGCCACAGGGCAGACTACTTTCATTTATTTATTCCTCTATATTTGGGCCTCACTTAATCATCTTAAAAATGCCTAAAACTTGACTAGATAGCATTGGCATTTCAATGTTTCTGCAAAACAGGAACACGTAGTTTTAAAAGATGAAGAAAGATTTTGCATTTAAAACATTCATTAATATCCAAAAGACTGTGACATAGCCAGAAAACCTCTGGTGCTTTCTGGGGCCAAAGTCTGCCCACCTGTAAAAACTGAGACAATTATCTTGGAGATCTTTTTCAGATGGATGTGTTGGAATATTGCTCAGGTACTACCAAAACAGGGAGGGGTTACAGAAATATTAATTAATGGGTAAAATTACTCACTATTCTATTTAATTTTTTTTTTCTGTAGTAAAGAATAACATATTCATGACCTCAACTCTTCTTCAAAGAAATCCTGACATCATCAAAAGTACAAGAAAAGGTAACTGTCATTGTAATATTTATTCACTGTAGTTCCACAAAAAATCCTTTAGAGATACGGAAGATAAAAAAAGAACAGCTCTTTTCTATACTGAATGATAGGCTAGGTGTCTTTATGCAGTTCATGACTTACTTGTTTGACAGTGTAAATTTCCTGTGAACTCTGATTTGAGCATCTGCTCTGACTACAGTAATTTCACGACCATAAGGCGCACCGGACTATAAGGCACACCTGCCAACAGCCAGCAAAATTAGCAACACGTAGATCAGATAAGGCGCACCGGACTATAAGGCGCACTTTTTATTTTGCAGTGAAGCTCCGCCCCCAGCCCCCCCTGCGTGTTTGCTGGCCAAGGCCCCGCCTCAACCCGGCAGCCATTGGCCCCCGGGCCGGCCTGTACCCGATGGGGCCAGGGCATGGCTGCCGCCACTCCGTGGAGTGTCCCCAGGGACGGGGCACGGCCGTTACCTTTCTGTCTGACGTCCCCGGGGCCGGGGCACGGCCGCCGCCACTCCGTGGAGCGTCCCTGGGGCCCTGCTTCTCCAGGAGTTCTCTGGTGCTCCGGGTGACCCGATGCCGGCAGGCCCCGTGCCGCCGCTGCCCCGATTTCGGCGGCTCCCCCCCTCCCCACGAGGCGGCCGCCCCAATTTTGGCGGCTCTCCCCTTCCCTGCGTCGGGACCACCCCAATTTCAGCGGCTCTCCCCTTCCCCGCGCCAGGACCGCCCCAATTTCGGCAGCTCTCCCACTCCCCACGCGGCGGCCGCCCCAATTTTGGCGGCTTTCCCCTTCCCCGTGCCGGGGCTGCCCAGATTTCAGCAGCTCTCCCCTTCCCCGCGCTGGGACCACCCCAATTTCGGCAGCTCTCCCCTTCCCCCTGCCAGGACCGCCCTGATTTCAGTGGCTTTCTACCCCCCCGCGCCGGGACCACCCCAATTTCGGCGGCTCTCCCCTTCCCCGCGCCGGGGCCGCCCCAATTTCGGCGGCTTTTTACTCCTCTCGCCCCTGGGCCACCCCGATTTCAGTGGCTTTCTACCCCACCCCGCGCCGGGGCTGCCTCGATGCTGCATGGGGGATGCCCCGATGCCGGCTTTCCCCGCCCTGTGGAGCCCCTCTCCCCTCGCATCCCGCCGTTGCTGCGGGGCCACTCCCCCTCACAGCGAGGCACAGCCCCGCTGCGACTCCCCCTCCCAGCCCGGCCCTGCTGCGGGGCCACTCTCCCTCATGGCTCGCACTTCCGGGTTGTCAACTTTCGCCGCTTTGTCCCTCATATAAGGCGCACCGGACTATAAGGCGCACTTCCGGGTTCGAGGGAATTTTTAGTCAAAAGGGTGCGTCTTATAGTCGTGAAATTACTGTACTTATTTCCTGAGTGGACTGAATATAACCTTCCATAGTGAAATTTCACATTTCTAACTGAATACCTCTGCTCCTGGAGAAGGCAATGAAGAAACCTTTGGGTATCTGAAGAAGCAGAATTAAATCTGAATTGGCAGAAGACATATCTAAAACATAGCAATAAATATAAGTATGAAGATATGTGTAAATATATAAATACAAATCTATTTTTTAAACAGAAATAATAATGTTTATGTACATTACTTTTTTATCCCGATAACACATTGGTTTCACTTCAGAGTTGTGTATTTTATAAACCATTACAATTTTTCAGAATATGAAGCAAGTAAACAACAGTAAATGTTATTTAAAAATGGTTTGAAACTTTCAATTTAGAGGCAAGGCATATAGGCATGAATTAGATGTGAAGAAAAAGTATATGTTTAAATATTTTGTCTTTGTATTTTGCAAGGATCCTTGTCACCAAGTCAATTGTGGAATGTCATTAGACCTGCCACTTTACAGCCCCCACAAGCCCTGACCTGTCCTGAAATTCCTGTAGTATCTCTAGTGACTAAGAAAGAAGCATGTGTTCAGGTAAAAAGAAAAATAATTTTACTGGAGCTCAAATTAAGGAAAAAAAAAACAACCAAACAAAAACATCCAAAACAACCAAAACCAAACACCAAACAAACCAGTGGTGTTTTAAAGCAATTAAAAACCACTGTGTGATTTTCAAGCAAGTTCCAATGTAAGTTTCAGAGGAATTGATATATCACTGACATGATGTGAAATGTTAAATTCCTGCTGTCTCTGAAAAATCATCTCTTCTCTGCAGGCTCTCTTATCTTTCTGATATCTGTGGGAAAATCAGCTTTGGGTGTTTTGGATTTTGTTTATTCAGAAAGTGAGATTTTAGTATTTTAATTGAGGGCACTGGATTAGAACACAGCTGGAGGAAGCTCTGCCAACTTCCACATCTATCATTTGTATGTGTATCTATCTGTCTATCTATATACCTTAGTGACTCTGGATTCTAGATCTGTTAATAGCAGAAAATATACTAGCTCTGATTAATCCATTTGATTTTATCATTCCTAGCTATCTGAAGACAGCTCTTCTTCATCAGCTGAGAATTCAGTAAATTCCAAAGCAGCAGTGGGGTCATCTATTACCATGAGTCTTTCCAGCTCTCAAAAAGCACAGTAAGATTTTTTTTGGTTATATTTCTACATTATTGTCACTTGGCTGATGGCATTCCCTTTCATCATCTATGTGTAATGTGGTACTAAGCCCATTCTCTCTGCACCCATACAGGGTTCAGTGGTGTTTGTGTGTGGTGTCAAGATTTGTGCCTACAGACATAAGCTTCATATGCCATGAGAAATGGACTCCTAACTGCAATTAATCTCTCTAAACCAGCAACCAAGCTGGAAACTATTTCGGTTTGCCATCTGTCTTCTGACCCTGTCTGCTACATCTCATAGAAAAGGGGCAGAGAAACTTAGGAAATTTCATTCTCTTGAGGAATTACCAATATATGTCAGCGTATTGGACACAAGAGGCATAAAGAAAAAAATACAGGATTGATTTGGAAGACCAGGTGAATGCTGCAATTGATGCTCTACTTTCACTCACAAAGCAGAGTTTCTGGCACTTAAAGCTCTCTGTGGTGACTGTGATAGGCTAGCATGTTTGTGCAGCACAGACTTCAGAATTTCTGTGAGGAGGCTGACGTCCTTGGACTGGCATGTTTCCCTGTCCTCATGACACTGTATGTGATGGAAAGACACCCATTCTTGGAGATTAATCAGATTCTGACTAAAAGCTTGGAAAGCTTGCATCATAAGTGATAGGAATACAATGCTGGGAAAACACTGGCTTCTGGTCATGTATTCGTCTTCACACAGGGCTTTGCTTGGGTAACAGAAAGAGTTCAAGGCCAGCAGTGAGAAGAAATCATACTGTGCAAAATTAGGCTATTACCTCTCTCTCTAGGGACTGACTCATGGGAACCCTAGGTCTGTGGTTGTCTTGTGGTATTAATACTACTTGCTGATGTTGATGACGGTTATTTACCTGGAAGTTGTGAGCATCAAGAATACTCCTAGTATCACTTTTGATAAGAGAAAGGCTTTTCAAAGTTGCTAGGGCCACAGATAATGGATTGCCTAATTCCCCCTCCTACCCAAGAAGGGCAGAGAATATGTTAATTGCAAGGAGTCTGTGCCTGTCTTTTACAGGGTTAGATGGACCACAGATAAAGATTGGGATGCACAGTGCCAGGGTTCTGAGGAGGCAAGGGATTTTTAGATGCACAAACAATTTAGATTCTTAATACTTATCAACAAAAATAATATAATTAGAGGACAGATGCTCACTGTGATTTTGGAAGAACCAACCTTTTCTACTACATTTAATGCTGTTGTGATGCCCTCTGAGGACAACATGTAGCCATACAGCATTCTGGGTTTTTAGCAGAATCTGAATGATGGTAAGGCATGTATTAGAAAAGCTGAATCATTTGCTGTATGTATACTTTAAATTTATTTACCTTCTGTCAGCTGTACATTATCTAGGAAAAGATTGGCTAGTGACTTTCTCCTGTGAAGTAGAGAAATGCAATACAATGATTCAGTGCCAAAAAAGTTAACTTAAAGCTACTTACGGTATTTCCTTCCCTTGTTTTTTTTATCCACAACACCCTTCTTGGCGTGTTTGTGCCTTATGAATTCTGTATATCACAATACTAGTTCTGTCGCAATCATGGTAAATGTTGGTTCCTTTGATAGTTGAAAACTAACTTAAATCAACCAGGTGCTTACTGCTCTTAGGAGATTGCAGGAGGGTGTAAATGCCATTCTTCTGATCCATATTGAGTGACTGATGCTGCAAAATACTTAGGTAAAATCTTTCTGGCATAGCTGTTTTCTCATCAATAATAAACAAAAGACTTCATTAAACTGTGTGTACGTGCTGAACAGTAAGTGAACATTGCAGCCAGACCTCCTCATTGCTAAGAAAACAACTTTTTAGATTTGATTTTGATTTTCAATCAAAGCATAACTGTTGACATTTATTTATAAAATAAAATGCAGAGAGAGGCAACAGCAGGGACTGGTTTGCCTGCAGACATCTCTCTCGCTTTTGCTCCTCTTCCACGTCTTCATCTCTCCATTAAATGACACTGTGGAGAGATGAGTGAAAATACCTTGTTATCTCTCTGCAGTAGCTGCAGCTGTGCATGTAACCACTAATTTTCATTTCCTGGACTGACTATAATAATGAACTGAAAAGGAAGAAATTCCAGTCTCTTGATTCTGATTAAAAGCTTGGAAAGCTTGTGTCACAAGTGACAGAAATACAACAGTGGGAAAACACAGGCTTGTAGTCATGACAAGTCAACTTTGCACAAGGATTTGCTTGGAAAGGGTTAGAGGCCAGCACTGGAATTGGTGGCTACTCAGATTTTTTTGGATACTCTGGGAAGGCCAGGGCATGAATCTATTCCTTTCTCATAATCCCATGCAACTACCTTATCCATGTTTCTCCTCCCATTGTTTCTTGTTTGTGATCATTCCCTGATATCAGTGACTATGTTTTGATTCTCTGTGATAATGCCATCTCTGGGGCAAGAACACTTTGCTTCCCTGACAGTGCATCCCTGGCAAGAACACTTCGTTCTTGCCATGCAGCAATATAAGGTTGTTGAGGTTTTAATAACATTTTGAGGCTGGCACTTCCAGTTAACTTTCCCTTAAAAGAAAGATCTTGCACAGATTAATTGTTCTTACATGTCTGAATATAATTAAAACAATTTGCTGCATTTTTTCTTACAAATGAGCCTCTAATTATTGGTGTTTTAGCTCTTTTGGGGTTCTGTCCTTAAGCTGCTATTGGAGCAGCCTAGAAGCAGCAGTTGAAATGTCAGTATGTAAATAGGTTACATTCCAGTGAACTTTGTGAGGGGTGTGTTTAAGGATAAAAAGCTCATTAACATAGATTCCCTGTTCATGGCCCAAAACATGCATAGAAGCTTTCAAGGCTGAAAAGACAAGCATTTTCTGATTTCTCTGTTTTGCTCCTAGTCTTAGCAACACAACAAGCATAAGAATGCTAAAGAATATTTTTCTCATTAAGTGCAAGGTTGAGAGAGGTGGTACTTGTTAAGCTCTTCATCCTTGAAGAGCTTCATCCTTCAAGCACACTGCAGTTGTGAACAGAGAAACTGTTTTAGAGGCAATCATCAAAGTTCTGCCAACAAACCCAGCTAATTAACAGGAATATTCCTCTACATGACATATGTTATGTTAAAGCCCTCGGAAGGGTGATAAATGCCGTGAAACAGAAGTAAGTGGTGCTGAAGTATGCAGCTTGTGACACAGTATCAGGTTGCCTTCCTGCCAAGTCATCAGTCTGGAACAGAAAGTGCAAAGAACTTGCATGGTTTTGCCTATGCCAGCAAGACATGCAGGATTTAAGCTCTACAAAAAGCATAAACAACCTTTAACCCTTTGTAAAAAAACCCAAAAAAACTTCCACATAAAGGAGTTTTTAAGGACTTGTCTAGTGACTTTAAAAAAAAAAAAAAAAGAATCCATCCTGTTAATTTAAAGTGGCTATGTAATTAGCATGTCAAATCACATTTCTACTTGTGTAGAATATTCTTTAACGTAATCTCTACAATGTAGTTGGTCAATAGCAAAGGATTTCAAGTATTGAGTTATTTTCTCATTTTAAATATATTTGGAACAGGTAATTGAAATATGCAAACACTTTTATCTCCTGTTTTACTTATACCTCATCTAAAGCCATCTGCTATCATAGCTGTACATTTTTTCAGTATTTGTGTGTGTTTATGTAAATACATTGCCTTCCTGCCCTTCCAAGATGTAAGGAGGATGACCTAGGAGTGCCTGCAAGGCACTGGGGTGTACCTTATTGTGCAGAGTACTGGAGCTGCACCAACTTGAAAGGACAGCTGCTAATTGTTGGTAATCCTTTTGAGGAGCAGAAGGAAACAGGGAAACAAAAGTAACTCATTAAAATTTCTGGAGTAAGAAGCTTCCCTGAGGAGAGGTGGCATGCCCTTTTGCTGCTTGTTCTTTTGTCTTAAGGAATATCTATCCTCCGTAATCTTAATGAAATACAGTGTTATACTCTGTTCCTTTTGTGAAATGTTCCATAGAGAATATTCTCAGATTCTCTTAAAGAATTTGCCTGATTACTTACATGATTACTTTCTTGTTCCTTCTTTAATGTTAGGCATGGCAAATCTTTACAGTACTTTAAATAGTTCTAAATTACATTCTTATGTTATTTTGTTCCCACAGAAGTCAGTTGCTCAAAGAAAGAAGTGTACAAAACAGCAGCAATTCTGATTTTGTGTTTGGGGAAAACATGGTTGAAAGAGTTTTGGTCAGATCTGCACATGCTGGCAGACTTGTTATCAAGGTCAGTGTACTTAAGAGTATAATTACCTTTTCAGATATTAATTCTTTTTAGGTCCTCCTTCTTTTAAAGATGTGAGTAAATATGGTTCCAATGTCTCTTGAGGAGAAAGTATCTATAAATGTGCTGCTGGAGGAGTAGGAATTCTTATCTTCACCTCCCTACAGGGGTTCTTTAATTACTAATGCATACCAATAGGCACTTCTGGTTTGCTCTTTTTTTGACTTGGAAAAGAGTTTTTTATCTATTGCATGTAAGGTGGAACACCCACAATATAAGATAAAAGAATGTGGTTCCTGCTGCTCTAGTAACATCCAGCCTAACTGCAGAGAGATTGGATACCTGAAGGGAGCCTGCAAGAAGGCTGAAGAGAGACTGTTTACAGTCAGGACAAGGGGAAATGGCTTCAAACTGGAGGAAAGTAGGTCTAGGTTCTATATTATGAAGAAATTCTTCTCTTTGAGGATGGTGAGACTACAGGAAAACATTGGTAGAAATGCTATGGATGCCCCATCCCTGGAGGTAATCCAGGGTGACCCTCCAAGGCCAAGCTGGACGGGGCTCTGAGCAACCTGGTCTAATGAAAAGTGTCCCTTCCCATGGCAGAGAGGTTGGAAGCAGATGATCTTTAAGGTCTCTTTCAACCCAAACCATTCTGTGATTCTGTGAGGGAATATGTATGAGGGAAAAATAAATACGAGGGAAAAACTGGACACTCACCCTAGAGAGTGTCTATGCGTGCTAAAGCATATTGTGCATGCTTGTGAGGCAGCTTAAGTCCTGAAGGACTCTAGGACAAAAAAGGGGTTCCCAAGCTGAGGACTGCACCATTGAAAACTGAAGTAGGATGAAAACTTGTATGCTGATCTACCAGGTAAACTTCTGACCAATATTTATTTATAAGGTATGAGTTGAGCCACTGAGCACTGTCAGGAGCCTCAAGCATTTATTTATGCCTAAGAAAATTTATCTGCCAAGCTGAAGGTGATAGAAATTTTTAAGTCTGCTGAGGTTTTGTGTTTAAGTCTGCTGAGTTTTAAACTGCTGTTCTGGGAACTAGGGGGGCTGAACTGAAACCAGATGTTAAGGTTTGTTAACATCTAAGTTCTTCAGTGGGTTTGAATACTAGTCCAGGATCCATACAAAGAGGTCATTCTTATTGGAGGAAGAATGATGTACTGATTCTATGATAATAATATTTTTTCTTCTAGAGACTGAAATTCTATCATCTGGGCTACTTTTTACTGTGAAGATAATAAAATTGCTAATCTTCAGCCTAGCAAGCGTTAAAGGATTCAGTGTTCTGTTTGATATAAAGTAACATAACCATTTTTTAAAATAGGAATTCTTATTTCCCCTGTGGTTTTTTAGAGTCCTGAGAGGCATCCCAAATTGTGTAATGAAGCTGATTTACATAAAGGAGAATTAACATCCAGGTCCACAGAATCTTCTCAAGTTGGGCCACAAACAAGTAAGCACACTCAGCAAACAGGCACAAATAGCTTTATTATTATGTTTTCCCATATTTTAGAGGATATCGAATGAGAGGTGGTCAGTAATTTTCATCTATTCTCAAGCTATCCAGTCATGAGAACGCTTACAAAATCTATATTCAGAAAACAGCTATGGTTTGGTTTATGACATGTGAACTGGACTAACTTCAGAAAGCATGATCTGAATTACTCAAGAAAATATTAGAGAATATTATTATTTAGTACAGATTATTATTTACTGTTTGAAAAAAACCTGCAGCAAACTTTATGAATGTCTTATGAGCCACATTGTTGAATTACAATTTTAGGGTGTCTTCTGCTTGCATTTTTCAAATTCTCATATAAATTACTTTGTTGTTTTGAATCATAATTGTGGGACTGAAAGTTCTATACACACAGATTTCAGTTTGTGACTCTGGTGTGAGATTTTCTACTAAGCAAGCCATGTAAACCTAGGCTATGAGAGAGTCCATAATAGGCCCCTGTTGTGAATGTTCTTGACGAATTTTGCACTCCGCTTTACTAACAGATCTGTTAGATTCTGTGATTTGTGTAAGCATTCTTACAAGTAAAAAATTATAAAAATAAGGTTTTCAGAACATGTATAGATTATGCAAAGATACAGAGCTTTGTACCAATGTTGTTCCTTCCAAGTCTTGTCCTTGTTCCTGTTAAATATATATTGTATATGTATTACTATTCTGAATACTGGGATATGTATACTTGACATAGCAATATATCAGAGGAGTTTAATTTGGAAAATTTAGTCTTGTTTCTGCTTGTTCCTGTTTGCCCCTTGGGACAAACCTCTGCAACTATAAACAGCCCTGTTCAATTCTGTATAAGCCTTTTTAGTGAGGTATTTTGTATTCCTGCCTTTTCCTTTTATGTTTGTTCCTTTGGCCAGAAATGTATTAATAACACTAAACAATGTCAGATACAACAGGTAATATGAGGTCACATCCTGTGTGCTAATTTTGTTATCCTAAAAATATTCCCAAAATATTCTCTGTTCAGAAATAATTTCTTTTTTTTTCCCCTTCAGAAAGAGCTTTGTTGAGGAATGCAACACTAATTGAATCAGCAGCTGCTTGTATTTCCAAGCCAGTGGAGAAAATCCTGTTAGATAAAGTTGAAGTTATAACTGGAGAAGAAGCAGAACACAATGTATTGCAGGTGTGTATTTCATAAACCTTAATGGTGAGTAGTTTTGTTGTTGAAAAGAACATGTAGATTTATTGCAGATGCAGCAGTCTGAAAATAACTTCAAGTTATATTTTAAATTTTCACCTTTTTTAAGCTATGCCTCAGCTAATCAATTTTTCTGTAAGTTGGTCCTTTTTTTCGTATTATGTTTTTTCATTTTGTAGTCCCTTTCAGTAAGTGACTACTTCTGTGGTATTTTGTAAGCATCTGCACAGTATACTAGCTGTAACCAAAACCTTAGAACTGGAAGTGATTTGAGTAAAGATGGGGTTTATGAAAAAACTTTTTGGGGAAAAAAAAGAAATGTGTTGTTAAAGTAATTAAAGTAATTTGTTTTATAGTTCAGCTAAAATAGCAATCATCTTTCCAACCTGGCAGGGCATAACTTTATTCTTAGTCTTCAAAATATTATTTTCTCAGAAAATAGCAATTACGATTTTAAAAATCTCAACATTATTTTATCTTTGATTAATTCTTCTGTCTTGGTAGAACACAAAAGTTTTACTGTCTTTGGAGCAGTACTCTTCTAGTAGCAGTACTGGTATACTAGGCTGCACAACATTTGTAATGAGTGAGGAAATAAGGGTGTACAACTTTTGCAGCAAATTTAGCTGTGCCAGTGGAAGAGTTAAAGATGAAATAATTGAAAAGGTAAACTGGGATTCAAACTTTACGTTTTCTATGATGGGAAAAGAGTTTAGCACAGATTTAGGAGCCCTTTCATTTCAAGTAATAATGCTGATATATATATATATATATATATATATCTACCTTTGTAGACATGTAGACATAGGAGCCATATCAAAAGTTTTACAACCATTAAGTTTTAGAGAGAATGAAAATAGCATTGGCTGGAAGTTTTCATCATGAATTTCTCTTTCAGATTAACTGCAAGCTCTTTGTGTTTAATAAGCTTTCTTTAACCTGGACTGAAAGAGGCAGAGGATCCCTGAGGCTTAATGACACTTCTAGCAATAAACATGGAATGTTGCAGTCAAGGCTAAGTACGAATTATATAATGAAATATCCCATACAGAAAACACCAAATAACTTGTATTATTGTTGGCCAGAGTTTATTTCAGAACATTTAAATCTGAGAAGATTGTTACGATTAAGTCAAGTTGCAGAGAAGCTTTTTTACCTGATAAAGTTCTCTGTGTTACAGAACTGGGCTCACATATATTGTTAGGTTCTGTGTATTTCTCTGCTGCACTGTGCCTTCAGCTCAGTCACCAGTCTAACAGTTTGCTCTTTGTTTTGCTTGTTCAGTAGCACTGTTTCAAGACTTTTTTGGAATGTTGTTTTTACTGTGCTGTCACTTTTGGTTGTTTTTTTTTTTTACTGTATTGCACAGTTTCAGCAATTTCAGTTTTCAGATTATTTCCTTTGCGTGCCAGACATACTGCAAGAAACTAATATAACTAATATATTGGTACATTAAAAAAAATCTCATTATATCAGGGTTTTAGGCCAAATAAAAAAGAATAACTGTTGAAAATATTAGTTGTATGAAAGTGCTGAAGTAAACAGCTGCAGTACATCTTATCATATTAACCTTATTTTAGTTATGCGAAATCAAGGTAGTTTGAGACTGATTCTCAACACCCAGCTCTGGGAACAAATGGTTGTAAAAAAAGCAAACAGAAAGAGCCTATGCTTCACTGCAACAGATCAAGAGGATCATTCTGTTCAAGTATTTCTAACTCAGGTGAGTAGGAGACAACAGCTCCACCCAAAACCCTACTTCATCTAGAACTCAGAAGGGTTGCTGAAGGTTAGTTTCAGCAAATGACCTTCATGCTCTATCAGACTATGCTCAGCTCAGATGTTACGTGGCTTTTATTATGGAATGTGTTAGAATGATTATTTCAAAAAAACATGTGTGATGATATGATCTGGCCTTAAGACAGACATTTCCAGGCTCTGGCTTACATACCACCAATGAAATGGATATCATTCCAGTAATATGCAGAAACGGCTCTTTTTTAAAGGAAACAATACACTGACAATTTCTTCACAGGAAGTTACAATTTACAGTTTACAATTATAAGTTACTCTGGTAACTTTCTGCCATGGTTCTCAACACAGCACTTGCAACAAATCCATCCTCAGTTTCTCAGTTGAGAAGAGCAGAGTTTCAATATTGCCTTGTGTAAAACAATAGCCATGGGAACCATAATTTTCTGCAACAAGGGCTAAA
This sequence comes from Turdus rufiventris, assembly GCA_013186435.1. Lineage (NCBI taxonomy): Eukaryota > Metazoa > Chordata > Aves > Passeriformes > Turdidae > Turdus > Turdus rufiventris. Next base: position 2,118,031 of record PYHW01010480.1, on the reverse strand, counting down.
TTGAATATGGAAATGTGCTGGACTTATTGGCAAATAAATAGCACATATGTCCCAAGTTGGAAAGTGAGAGCATACACATGGTTTTAAGGATGTTTACAGTTTGCCCAGTAGATCTTTCTAGAAAGGATTCAGCTTTCTGGGAAAGAAAAACAAATCATCGTTTCCAGGAAGTGACATACATAATACATAAGCAAAGCACCAGTCACTGTATATGCAAGTACTGTAAATCTGTCGCTTCCTAACAGGGATTTACTTAACTATGGCTGTGCTGGACTGCTGGTCTGCATGTGAGAATTATAAATGCCCTGATTTCCAGGTGTGATGCAGTGTTTTCATAGAGTGTATAATTTACATTCTGTAAATTTGTGTTGGCACTACTGGGCAGTAAAAATAGACATGTATGAGGAAATCACGACATAGGAGAGCTGTATGGGTGTGGGAAGGGTTGCAGGAAGCTGCTTCCACAGTGGCTGAAGAGGCTGGTATCCATCCCTACAGCATCCACCTGGCAACTGTATATATTAATGTCAGTGCCTTCTTACTTTTAGAATCAAACTCAGGAATCATCCAACATATCAAGTACTTCATACAAACTGAGCTGTTCTTCAGGGAAAGTAATTTTTAGGCTTCTTGTAACTATAGAGAAAACAACCAACAGCTGCAGATAAAGTTCAGACCACATAAATAAACTTAAAACTATTTGAATTTACCTTAATATTTGAATGTTAATTATTAAATGTGAATCTTAAGCTGATTTTTTTTATTAGAAAAGACAAAATGCAACTCTTTCATTTTTTTTTTTTAAATTAAGCTTTGAAAACAGATTTTTCTCAGTTGTTTTGGACTGTATACATTTTGTGTTCTGCAGGCAAGCTCAAAAGACACTGAACACCTCTATGCAGCAATACATCATCGCCTTGTGGCCTTGAGAAGCTTTGCTGAGCAAGAACCAGATGCTCATCAAGTAGACACAGAGTCAGAAACAGCTTTTCAGCCATTAAACTGTGATAGTGGTGATGATGATGATGATGAAGAACTAACTCAAGTGAGCAGCACTGGATCTGGTAAGCAGAAGTTTAGCTGGAAATATGCGATCCTTTCAGGGTATTTGTTTAAAGTAATGAAAATGGGATTTTTTTCCTATTTTTTTCCCATATAGAAATAGGGTAATTCCTTTTAGTATTTTGACTTACTACTGTTAAAATGTAAGGTTGTGCCAGCTCAAGTATCTACACATATTTATAGCTATGGAATACTCTGGATAAAAGCTTGAGGCTTAAGAAATTTTATATAATCAAGCATTACCTAAGTGTTTTTTCAGTATATTTCAGCAGAAATGACTAGGGATGTTGAGATACTGATTTTACCTTGAGTAAGTGAAGGATGGTCTGTTCACATCAGTGACTAGCTTGTTACTAAAAGCCTGGAGCACAATTTGTTTACTAAGATATTTTTAATGTCATGGTAACTTAATTCAAAACATGATTCTTGATTGGCTGTAACAACTACCTCAACTAGGAAATCTGCAGGACAACATTTACACACCAATTTTGCCTGCTTTCTTCACCATAACAAAAATGTAGGTTCCTCAGAGAGAAAAATGCCACTAGAGATGTAAGGTATTAATGCCTGAACACTTCTATTAATGCAACTCACAACAGGGCAGCAGTCACATTTGCAGAAACCAAGGCAGAAAGAGCTGATAGATGTGAAAGCTCTTCTATCTTAGCAACAGAGAAGTTATATTTCAGGAGCAAATTCACTGCTTGTGTCGAACTGCTACAGTGGATATAGGTGCTGCCAATTAGGTGTGATTTTTCAACAGCTGGACTACATCAGGCAGCTCTTAATTATTGCTCACAGGATTAGTTTCCCTCTTCAGCTAGCTTATGTACTGTCCTTATATTATAAATATTCCTTTCAACTACTATTCTATACTCTTCAGAAACTCCACAGTGACTACTGAAAAACCGCTATCTTTGTTTGGCATTTTTGTCAATTTGCTTTAAATTCTTAACAATTGTTAGGGATTCCAAACTATAAGCTAACACACATACACCTGATAGTGATTAAAACTGAGGAAAAAGGAAAAGTTAAGAATTAACTCCAACTTTGTTGGAGTTTCTGTATTCTTTTCAGCAGGCACCAGTAGTATCTAAAGCAGAGAAAAAAACACTCTGTGATTAGTTTTAGATGCTCCTATATCAGGAAAGCGAAGGGGGAAAATCAGATTTAATATTCTGACAAACACAAACTTTCATTTCACCTGTTAGAGATTTAAAATTCTTAGTAAGTATTTAGGGGTGACTAGATGGTAGCAGCAATTTTTAGGCAAATACTGTAATAGTGGTATTATATATCTGATAATATTAGTCAGTTCTACCTACTTTCTGCAGATGAGTCAAAGTCACAGAGATTATGCACCAAAACCACTTTCTCATAACCAATGAGCTGTTTGAAGGGATGTTGGATTTCTCAGTTTCCTGAGCATCTGCAATGAAGTCTTAAGAAAGTGTACCCTCCATAGAGTGAGACAATTCACATCCTGGGTACATTGCCCTAACTCCAGATTCCTTAGTGGTTTTTGTGCTTGTCTTTAATGACGTGGAGGGTCATAGGCTTCATTCATGATTCACATGCTCAAATATTTGTGAATAATCCTGTGTTATCTAGTTACCTATTTACCTAAACCAGGAACTGATCATATCCAAACTTTAATCTACTGCTTTGGTATTATGAAATGCTGAATTGATTCAAAACATGAATATGATCAAATAAGCAAGATTTTTTTAATAAATTCTTTTTCAGATCATTCTACATGGAACCACAGGCGGTCTGTTGTCTGCTCATGATATCTGCCAGAGGTTACAACAGCTCAGCTGGGAACTCATCTTCCCAAAATGTCTAAGCTGACTCATCAGCCCTGGAGGGAGGAAATCAGATGCATATTATTTTATGACTTTTAAGTAGAGATTAATTTTAGATACAGCTTAAGTTTAATTTGTCGAGAAAAAACTTCAGATGCACTATTGAGGATTCCAGACAGCCTGCTTTGCACTGAGCTGCGAATAACACCATGGCTTCCAATAGTCAAGAACTGTTACAAAGACTTTCCATTTTAGAATTAAATATATTTAGATATGTTATTAGACTAAGGAGTTTTATAGGGAATATGTACTTGTTCATCATATTGATGGATAATACCACATAAGCATGAACTAATAATACATGTGAACGGATATTTGTTACTTTTAATCTGTTATTTAAAAGGTACATTTGGAAAGCTTTAAACTAGGCATCACTGAAAACATTTATTTAAAATTGTGCAGTAACAATTAAACATCCTATTTTTAAGTACATGCAAACAAAACCTGGGGTGGCAGTTTAGCATTTATAGACCAAGGCCTATAGAAACCAGCCTTCATACAAGGGATTTTATTTAATGTTTATTTTGAAAATACCTGGATTGATATACTGGCTGCAGAATTTTGTTTAAGGAGACAGGACCATAATCTGCTTCTTTCAGCTGTATGCATCAAAAGAATTCACCATGAAGAAGTAAAAGCCTGTTCTAAGGGCCATATGAACTTTAACATTTAAGGCGTATCTGCTTGCTCATGAACATCTTTCTAGCTGAACAAAACAAGCACCTGCACTTGTGTATATTAATTGTCCATTTGACAGACACAGATAAATGCATGCACAGTACAACAGGATATCTACATTTAAAAAAAATCCCTTAAATGTGTGAGATTATCTGAGAATACTTCTGCCTTAGCTGTAGCTATTCCCAACAGCATTATTCATACGAGTATGTTACACACTCACACGTGCACAATAATCCCAACAGTGGCCAAGACACGGTTGCTCTGTAAAAGTCAGTCTGCAAACTACAGTAATTTCACGACTATAAGGTGCACCCTTTGGACTAAAATTTCCCCCCAAACCCAGAAGTGCGCCTTATAGTCCGGTGCACCTTATATGAAGTACAAAGTTGTAACATTTGCCACCCCGGAAGTGCGAGCCATGAGCCGTGGTGGGGGGGCCAGCAGTGCCATGGCAGCCGGGTGGAGGCGGGCCCCGGGAGGCCACGGCACCGCCCCTGTCAGGTCCAGGAGGGCCAATGGCTGCCGAGTGGAGGCGGGGCCGGGTGCCCACGGCATCGCCCTTGTCGGGTCTGGGGAGGCCCAGGGGCCCATGGCTGCCGGATGGAAGTGAGCCCGGGGGCTCGTGGCACCCCCCTCCTGGGTCCATGTGGGCCCGGGCGAGCCCGGGGGCCCGCGGCACCACCCCTGTCAGGTCCTGGCAGGCCCGGGGGCTAATGGCTGCTGGGTGGAGGCAGGCCAAGGGGCCCACGGCACTGCTCCTCCTGGGTCTGGGTGGGCCTGGGCACCCGCGGCACCCCCCTCTCCCGGGTCCATGCGGGCTCGGGGGCCCGTGGCTGCCGGGTGGAGGCAGGCCCGCAGCACCACCCCTGTCGGGTCCTGGTGGGCCCGGGGGCCAATGGCTGCCGGCTGGGGGCGGGGCCTCGGCCAGCAACCTCGCAGGAAGAGCTGGGGGCGGGGCCTCGCTGCAAAAAAAAAAGTGCGCCCTATAGACAGGTGTGCCTTATCTGATCTACAATGTTGCGAGTTTTGCTGACTCCCGGCAGGTGCGCCTTATAGTCAGGTGCGCCTTATGGTCATGAATTTACTGTACTGCCTTCTACCTAAACATTTTTGTAAGAAAAAACCTCCAGTTCTAATACCTGTGAATCAAGACTTGCAGGGTCATTCATAAACCCATGCATAGTAAGACATACCACTTATGTTCCATGTTTTCATTCTGTCAAAGGCAGAATTTGTCTGCAATGTCCCCACTGCCACTTCCCTGATGTCTTGCATATTGTCATTCTCAGAGCTGAAACAATGTTCTGAAATATCTCAAGTCCTTTTAATTAAGGTAATTGCAATGATTTCTAATCTGAAAAGCTGCAACACACCTGAACAGTCAAATTACAATTTAGTTTTTGCATTTGAATGTGTGTATGAAGTTGGAACCATTCTCAATGCACTGCCAAGACAGCATCCAGATGAAGCTGCAAGTTATCTGGATTACACATCCTAAATGGCCCACCAAAATTAGCACTTGTCTGACAATGATTTAGCATCTGGATGACAGTAAATTTAAGTGGAACTTGATTTTTGCCTTCAGGAAAAAGGGAGTGCTTCCCAACAGAACACCTGTGTCAAACAGTAAAGCATGGGGATTCTCTTAGACTCCGGTCTGCCACTAACAAAAATATTCTTTCCATAACAAGCTGTACATTGTGTCCTTTGTTATCAGCCTCACTCCTGACCACAACAATATTTACATCACTGACCTTCATATTTCATTGCTGCAACTCATCCTCAGGGACAAAGCTCCACGCTATAAAAACTCAGTCAGTTGTAAAACACAGCAGCCCTATGTATTTAGCAACAGGTCATGGTGATAAGTTTGCCCTGGAGTTCAGCTGGCTGTGCACTCACTGAATGCAGTTTGATTTCAAAGTCTGTCCTGATAATCAGAGCCTTGCTGTGAAACAGGATTAAGCACATGAGTGTCATGATACCACTCTAAATTCTACTACAGCTGTAAAATCCTTGGCAAATGAGGGAGTTTTTCAAGGCAGGGTAAACAGAACTTTTTCAGACACAGGACTTACACTTTGTAATTTGCTCACACAAGTACAGAACAGTTTTTAAATAAATGCTCTTTTGATCTGCCTCTTCCCAAGATCCTTAAGTATACACAAATATATGTATAAACACACAGAGTCATGTGCCCACACTCTAACAAAGCTTCATCTCCTAAAACCTGAGGAGGAAAAGAGATGTTTATTTTAAAGACATTGAATACTTTGGCAATAGAGGAAAACCTTTTGCTCTTAAGAACTTAATTATGTGTTCTCTTCACTGTTCCTCAAGCCTGAAGGTACATCACTATGTAATATATTACCTTGGTTTTTAAAATTTAGTTTGTTATTTTCTGACACCTGGAGAGCAATTTCCATGACTCAAAAATAAACAATTTTCTTACTACTTAAATTTCTATGTCACTAGTAGCCTTACTTTGTGTCTCAGAGCTTGTACAGTTACATGCTGCTGAATCCCAAGCCTGCTTTCCTAAGGAAACAATATGTAAAGCAGTTGTGCACTCATCCACTCATCCGTCAGACTCACATTGAGTCCACTGTTCTGTTTCAAAAAACTGGACAGGAACTAGAAGGCTCCAAGGCAATTTAAATTCTTTATTCTAAAATTGGCAGTTGCTGAGTGACAGAAATCAGAGAAAAGCACCCTTTGAGAAGAATTTGCAGGGTAAGCTTGGTATTTTCTGTGATGTGAGTGGGACTGAGTGGTGTTATTTCTGCCTCTGTACAAGCTGCAGTACTTTCTGGGAGGGAGGAGAAACAGACAGATGGGTCCCTGCAGCCCGAAGAGAGGTGTAAAGACACGACACAAACCCAAATATGAAACTAGACAACATTAATGTTTTTTTCCACATGAATTTTTATTTATGTATGACAAACCCCAAGTCATTTATAGACATTTATATACATCTATATAATGTAGAGCTAGAAGGTCTTAATGTATTCATGCAGCAGTAATTTTCCCAAGGAGGGAAAACTAACAATTTCTAATAATAATGATACATTCTACTAAGATTATGAATTTCTGGCAAAATCTACTTGTAGGGGATAGACTGACTTTACATTCTGGAGGCATTTGTATCTCTTCACAAATCTTGTCCCTCATGTTTTTTAGGCCATACTCTTTAGTGATATCTGAAATAGTTTTGGCAGACTGTATGAAGTTAAGAGTTCGGCAATGTCTCTATTGAAAAAATGAATGCAGAAAAATCTAGCACATTTGCTTTCACTGCTAGTGACAGCCAGTATAACATGGACAGAGAGGGAAAGAGCATCCTCAAGGGTTTAGAGGCCTTACCACGGGAGCATCCTGGCAGGAAAATTAAGAAAAAGCATTCATGGTCTATTTTACAGCAGTTCTCTATCTAAAAAGTGGACTTCAAATCAGAACAGTTTGTGTTTCATAAACACTAAAGTTATTTGTACAACTTAATGTGCCTGCAGCTGTTTGAGAATGTTCAAATTGCTTCTGAAATGTTGAAGTCGATTGTATTAGACCACTTGAGGGATGGTGTAGTTTGCTTTGCATAAGCAAAGAGTGGGAAGAAAAGTAGAAAAGTAAATCTCTGATAATTAAAATATGTTCTAATGGAAGAGTGGACAAGAAAGATTGCTTCTCTCATTGGTTTTGTGAAAAAAAAAATCAGTGATTTGCATAGCTGCACCTACTATGCTTTTTTGTAAGCTGCTTCTTTGATTTTTGTAATCTGGAATTTCTGAAACAAATTAAATGATTCAACTATCACTAATCAGTTATGAGGTACACATACTGCAAGCAAAGTGCAAGCACACAGATAGGATCTGGGATCAAAAATTCTATCACGCTACACCTGCTGATACATTCATCTACTTGCCTTGTAAGACTGATGTGTTGCATGAGTGACATGTTCTCTAAGCATTAGTCTGGAGTTTTCCTCTGGATTATCATAGCATTAGTCTGGAGTTTTCCTCTGGATTATCATAGTTAACATCTGCAGTCAGCTGGGCTCAAAATCTTGATTTTATGCAATCTTACAGTGATGGTGTGTTTACCTCCTTCCCTGTGAATGCATCTAACTCTGATAGCATCACCATTTTAAACACAAACAAACCACCATCATTTTCCATTATCAGTAGCACTGAGGGTCACATAGACAATGCAAATAACTCGATGAGTTAATTTTATACTGCTTATTAATTAAACTATTACAAAAAGGCATTATTCACAGACTTCAAGGAGTAGAAATGAATAGTTGTCCCAGACTGTTACTGCACTACAAGCAATATATACATTTTTTTGGATGGAAATAGACGACATATGGAGATTGTTTTATATAAAACAGCTGGCATAGTCGCACATTGCCAGTTTTGCAGCTAGTGAAATTTAGGGAAAAATTATGTTTATGTATTTTTTCTAGTTACTTTGTTACACAGAATATTTTGTGTATTACATAGGTATTTTCTAAAGTTCACTGTATACCTTGAAGCATGGAGAGCTAAGGATGCCTGGTTTTCTATGGATTTGTATCTTTAAATTTACATCATGTGTTGTAACTCCTTGGTGTCTAAAATGGGCATTTCTCTGAAGCATTTTTTGAACTTCAGGCAGTATTGAGGCACCTGTTTCCATGAAAAAATTTTAAGTACCATATGCCCAAACCAAAGGTGGTTTTGGTCAGCCAGGGGTTCAAAGTTATTACAGTGGGAATTCACTCCTAGTCTGTATTTGTGTCCTATAAGGATACCAGGTTTAAATGCCTATATTTATTAGTTTGATTTTGCATGAAAAGTATCTGTCCTTTAATCCACTGACATATTGTTTTAAAGTCATTGAAGATGGGGCATGAAGACATGTCGTATGTCACAAACTGAATATATCTCAAAATAGGTAAAGGGTCATTTGACAGATGTGTGTGTCTTCTTGCTGTATATCAGGTGAATGTTCAAACCAAGAATTGTAGTGAGGGAGAGGTTAGTGTCTAATGAACATTTTGTAAGTAGGTCCATTTATAAATTAAGATGTAAACTGTAAAAACATTTCACAAACTCTTATTTTATATGTTATAGAAAGTTTAATTCTTTTCCACAAAGACAATGGGGTATCAGACAATCTGTGACAAAGAGCTAGTCTGTCAGAGACTTCCTTCTTGGAACTATGGATTAGTCACTTCATACCCCGTGTTTCAGCATTGTTTCCAGAACTTTAAGGTATCATCCACTGATTTGAATTTACATTTTAAAATACATATATCATATTTTATGCTTATAAGCCTGTGAGAATTAATTAAAAGACCATAACATGATAATTACGTGACTGTTCCATATTCAAACTTAGTGGTTGAAGCTGATTTGATTTTCAAATACCAAAAGTATTCAATATAAATAGTCAATACACAAAGCACAAAATATTAGAGGAGCAGCTAAATTGTCAAGTAAGTTATAAAATAGATACCATTCAGAACAGAGTAATAAAGTTTCAAAATGTCTGATTTTGGGTCTCCAGAATGTTGTATTACCTACTGCTTTGTACAACTAAAAGTTAATGGTTATACAGAATGAGGTATTTTCTGGTTAGCACGGGAATTAGTTATGTTTAATTGGTCTCCTGGTAATCTGTTTTGTGATATTTTCCTTCAAGGCTAAGCTAATCAGTAGACAAAAAATCCTCCTACCCACCAGCAAAGACTGCAGAGAGCTTTTGTCTTGTGGGAAGAGCGTAATGGCGGCAGCTCTGCTCATTTCCTAAGACACTTGGCAAAGCACTGTGAGAGAGTGCTGCATTGACAGGCAAGAGCTGCTGCTTCAATCCCTTCCCCCAGGGAAGATCAGGAACAAGGTGAGTAATGAAAAATATGTGTCTAAGTGAAGCCTTCAGAGCAGAAGGACCGTCTGTGTCACTTAATCATGCAAACCCCCACAGAAATTCTGGACAGCCTGCTTACAATATTAAAAAGTAAGTCAAGATCGATTATTTCTTTTTTTTTTTTTTTTTTTTCTTTTAACCTGGACTTGCCAGACACAGTCTTGCAGCGCTGTGGCCAGGTCCCTTCTGCCCTTCCTGACACTGGCAGATGTCACAAAGGCCAGAACAGGCATGGATAACAAAAAGAGCTTTTAACCTACATGTATCACCGGCTCTCCCCACCAGATGCACTACTTAGTCCTTCTAAAACACAGCTCTGCTGTGTTTTCCCACCTTTCTGAATCGTTTTCCAGAAGTTTTTTCCCCCCGCCGCCAGTTTCCCAGGAAAGCAGGCCCGGCCCCAGCGCAGCGATCCCACCTGGGTGGCACAGCCTGCGTGCGGCGGACCCCACAGCTCCAGCGGGGCCTCGTGCCACAAAGGGGCACTCTCGCTGTCCCACGGCTTGTGGGGGCACACAGTTCAGACGCACTGTTTAATCTCACAATACTGCTTAGTCTCAGAATTCCTGCATATTCCCCAAAGCTATCAGAAGTTTTGCTAGTACACTACCAGTTCGTATTCGCCTTTCTGTGGTGCTGTAAAGCTAACACAAAGGCCGAGAACAGGAGCAACAACGTATGAGATTTCCACACACACGATCTAAGACCAAATAATTTCTCCTTCTTTATCTCTTTATCACTACCGCTGCCTCCCGGGACACTGAGAGTACTGGTGGGGCACTGGGGAACATAGTTGGGCAGGGGAAGCACTGGGGCACTGCTGCTGTGCGCCGGGACACTGGAGAGCAGCGGGAAGCACTGAGGGCACTGTCACTGTCCCCTCACGGCGGGG
>PYHW01010480.1:2068338-2087567 GCA_013186435.1 Turdus rufiventris | reverse complement strand
CGTTCTTTGTCCATATATAAGCCACACCTGATTATAAGCCGCACTTTGGGTTCAGACCAAAATTTTAGTCAAAATGGTGCAGCTTATATTAGTGAAATTACTGTAATTTCTTTGTGAAGAAGGTGAATTCCGGTAGAGCCTCAGATGAAGAAGTTTGGTGTGGTTTCTTAATGTAAACCATGCGATACCTCAAACTCAGTCTCCTGAGCCAATTGTTGGCACTTAGCTGTCCTATTATAAACTCTGAACAAGCTGCACCCACCTGCCCACATCAATCTTACAGCTCAGTGGGTGCAGTGTGTTAGTACTGCTTGGTTGGTATAACCTTCAAATGGATGGCAAGTGAAACACAGAATTCACCAAGGCTCTGCCTTCTCAGAAGTCCAGGTTTAGATTTCTGCTTTTGATATTGACAGTTACTTTATTCCTGGTATATAATGTGGTGGTCAAAAGGTTTAATTCCTTCAATACATTCCCTTCCAGAACTTTTCAAATGCTCTGAGTAACTATTCTACATTATCAAGTCTGACCAGTAGGGTTCAAATAATAAGTGCCTTAAATTATCAGATACTACTGGAAGAAGTGAGCAGTGTTTATCTTAGACATGTTGTTTAGCTGTTCATGTTGCTTACTTGTGTGTAAGTGGAGGAAGTTTTTTTTCTTACCTGCCAGGTTTATTAAGCTTTAATTGCTTGCCTGGAATGGAGCTGTATTAGTTCTTATACACTCCTGCAGGATTATTAGCTGGACAGACAGTTTTTAGCAGAAATATGGGAGAAATCCTGTCTTAGACATACGGACTCCAGGGGCTGAGAGCAGTGAGTTGTTGCTGATGTGGTACTGCGCAAGACTAGTAGAGATTCTATAAAGTTCTAAAAAGTGTAGCTTTGCTAGATATAACTCATAGGGAGATTTGTTTTCTAAAGGTACCAAATCTAAACAGTGATACTGTCATTTTTGTTGCCATTTTTTGCAACCAGATCAGAAGGTCACCTGTGCTTGCCTGTGAGATACACACATTCATTTCCTGAAGCACTACAGAAGCTTTATCGTGGTGAGTTCAGGTAGGATTCACTGATCTTTGGTTTTCAAAAACATAGAGGGGTTGGAAAACACCTAATCATGTGCAGTTCCTAAGGAGCAGGTGAAGCTTAGTAAAATATTAATGGCTCAAATTGTGAATTCTGTGTAGATGTTTATAATGTTGAAAAATGAGTTTGTGGTCAAGAGTGAGACTGGAATACAAATTATAAAATTGACTGCCAGTTCCAGCAAAAAGTCTTCTGGTATGACCTGCAATGATTGGTATTCACTTCTGACTTAGCAAATTCATAAATGAGGAACTGCATTCTTGAAAGGGGTATGTTGGTTTATGTGTTTTAGGACTGTGCAGGTTTAGGGCAAATTTTGGAAGAAACTTTTGGAGTGGTCTCCTCTAGAAAGCAAATTCAACCTCCTTTTTTCCCAGCTGATTCGGGAGGAAAATCTCTGTCGAGAAAAGTGGGAAAAACTGTTTATTTACAAGCCAAGTACTCACAAACATGAAAAAATGAATAATATTAAACAGTAAAACCTCTTGCTGTTCTGAAGAGATGGCAAATTCAGAGAGTCTGTCCTTGTCACGGGCTGTAGCTCGGCTCGCTCGGTCTCTCTGTCACTCCTACTGGGAAATGCCACGTCCTGGCCCTGGTGGGACACAGGTGTGAGCTCCTGGTGTTCGCTGGTTTTCAGTCCAGAGTGGGGCTGATCAGTGCCAAGAAAAACAAAAACCACAGTCCAGAGAACTTCTGTGCCTCAGCTAGGTAAAAACTACCAAAAAGCCAAGGAGAGCTCTCTCCTGCTGTCTGTCCATGCTGCAGACAGCCCAGTCTGTGAGAATGCAGGGGAGCAAGTGCAGCTTCTGCAGGCAAACTGTGCAGAACTTCTTTTCCTCCTTGGCTCTCAGAACCTGTCCCAAAAGTGTAGAACTTAATATCCAGCATGAACAGAACAGACGACTGTGGATGCAAGCATCATAAATTCAAGGACAAGGACTCAAAAATACAGTGATGGCCATAAGAATGGAAGCTGATGAAATAGGTACAGTTAGGAAATAGTCAGCATATTGCATCTGGGGTTTTGGTGATTAAGTGGCTTAAATTTTGCCAACAGATTAGTGTAAAGCAAAACATATCTTCATGCTGAGTATAGCTTGATGTTTTCAGTACTAGATATTAAAATAGAATAATCCCACTAGATTTAAAAAGAAACAAGCTGAATTTTAGAGGACAGACTAGAGAAGAGTTTTAAATAACTAATTAGGAAGACACATTGTTCTGTAGTAGAAAACTTTTCAGAATATTGTTGTGATGAAAAAACCATGAAACTGAAAACAACAGTCATTCATGTGAAAGTGCCTAGCAATTGATTTTTGTTTATACTTCTAGCATATTAAATTTATGACTTGAAGTGTAGCTATATTTGAGCCTTAGCAAAGTTCTGAAATTAAATGAATACAGTTGCCAGGATAAATAACTGAAGGACTTTGAATATGTATTGCTAAAGAAGCAGTTACTTTCCACTCACGTATTCTAAGATTTAGAAAACAGAAGCTTTTTGGTCTCCATCATTTTAATTTGCTTAAGCAAAACTCATAGTACTTATTCAGATAACCTCCCTTGACATTTGGCAATTTTGATGTTTTGTAGGAAACAGTTATATTTTTGTTGCTGACATGCCTCATTATGGAGCTGAAACCTCACTAGAGTGAAACAGGAAGGATTTCTCTAATTATTTTTCTGAAACTATAGGAACTTTATTCTTAAGCAAGGATGTGAGCAGGTGTTTAATTTGAGAATTTATAGATTTGTTTGGCCCTAAGTAAACTTTGGAATAGGTGAGTAATTGAATCCTTGTCTGGAATGGCTTCTGGTATCTTGGAGTTATAGTGGGTGGTGAGTTGCCAGAAACTGGAAAAGGGCAATTGTTTTTTCTCCTTATCCGTGGCATCAGTCAGTGCAACAGTCTGTGTTAACATGGACCTTGTAATCTATGAGACAACCAACATTATTGATTTATAAAAGACAGAATATATCAGATTACCCATGTTTTTTATCTTAGTGGTCAATGGTGTAGCAGGTTCTCATAATAGGGTCATTAATAGGAGTACAGTCCCATTTTCTAATTTTGTAGGGAATGTGACATGTTCTAGACATGAGCATTGTAAGGAGGCTAGTGTAGTGATACTCACTGCATGCTTTGTGCACGACTGCCTGAAATGGTACTGGGAATTTAAGGGCAGATAGAATGTGTAGATAAGGCTCTGTAGAGATGACAAGAGATAAAACTAGCAGTGTAATCATATAAAGCATAACTCTTGTAATTTTAGGAAAAACTGATTACTGTTACCTGGGTATCAACAGTATTGTCAGGGAAAAGATGTGCTCATAACACTCCTGTGATTTGCTTTCTTAGGCAAAACTATTGCTATTTTGTTTTATGAAGTATCTTAGGCTGTAAGAGGAAAAGGAATTGATACCTCTAGGGGAAAAAACATCCAAATGTTGTAACATGGCTTTTATATCCTTCTCTTGCTTCAAATGAATTCCTCTTAAGCACCCTAAATGCCTAGGCCTGGAGGGATCGTTAAAATGAAAGGCTACTTGGGGCCTTATATATAAAGGGCTGCATGGCCCTGTTTTTCTGGACATGTACAAATACAAACAAAATATGTTAAAAATACAGCCTGTATTTCTGTATAAATTCTTGAGATCTCTTTATTCTCAAAAGCATCATATCAGTAGTTCATTCACGTATTGGAGTCACATGCCTAAAAAGGAGAGTTTGTTACATACAATTTTTGTAGGCTACTTTTGGCCAGTGTCCTTTTATTTAACACATGCAAAAAAAATTAGATTGCAAACTGGTAAATGTAAAGAATTTACAATTAAGTATTACTAACTTTCTAAATTTAGAAGTTATAGTGGAAACTATAAAACTTAAAATATGACTTTGAATGTATTCAGCTCCTAATCTTAAGATGGTCTGCTTTGAGAGTAGAGACTGTCAGATCCAATCTAATTTTGTAATGAATATTTTATACTGACTTCTTTCTCCTCTCTTAGGTGGCAGTGGCGGCAGAGAATCCGACTGTATCTTGAAGGAACTGGGATTAACACAACCCCTGTGGATTTACATGAACAACAGCTAAGCCAAGAGCAACACAGCAGGGCTCATATAAATGAAAGATTCCAGGATCAAAGTAGGTTAAAATCTGACAAGAATGTAATCACTTTGCTATGATAACTTGGAATAGAAGATAATGATTTGTGAAAGTTTTAGTATTTGAAATAGCTGCTGTCAAAATACCTGATCTTTTATAAACTGCTGTCTCTTAGAGTTAGTGTAACTACTTGAGCATGTCTGTGTGTTTGTATACACATACTGACTTTTAAATTAGGTTAATAGAGACTTGTAAAAGCTGATCTTGGACTACCAGCAAGCAAATAAGACATTAGAAGTGAGAATTTGTCTGTAGGTAATTCTTGAACACCTTCAGCTCTTTTCTTTATGTTGGCTTGAAAGATGCACAATTTTGTGCCTAACCTATGTTCAGTACTGCATTTGCTTACTAAGAAGTCCTTGTAAACATGAACAATTTGTTTGTCCCCTTTAATTACCTTGTGGTATGAAGTCTAACTCTCTGAACTTCATCAGAAATGTCTGTTAAGTCACTGCCAGTGATTTTGATTTGGCTGGAAGAGTGAGTGACTGACAGAAGAGAAGACTTCATTCTGCTGGGTTGCCTGTGACTTTTCAGGGAAAAGTGTCTGAACTTAAGTGTCGTCACTGACCTTGGTTTAGATATTTATTGTCTCCAGTAAAGAACAGTGACTGGTCACAGACTGAATCAGTGAAAAAATAAGTCTTTAAGAAAATGGAACATTAGGTCTAGAAAACAAATTCAGGCAGCAGAATCTGTCCTCTAACG
Organism: Turdus rufiventris; assembly: GCA_013186435.1. NCBI lineage: Eukaryota > Metazoa > Chordata > Aves > Passeriformes > Turdidae > Turdus > Turdus rufiventris. The sequence continues at coordinate 2,082,598 of PYHW01010480.1, read as the reverse complement.
AGTTGTGAATGTGTTCTGAAAACTTGTGTTTTACATCCATGATTCAAAACTGTTGCATTTGATATCTTCAGGGTCTGATATTTCTGGTCCACATCTTCTACCAGTGAGAGCACTCAATGAAGTCTTCATTGGGGAGTCTCTTTCATCCAGGTGTGTTTGACTTTGTTGTTATAGCAAGGCATAGTTGATTTAATTTCTTTTTATGACATTGCAATAGACACTTAGTGATGAGATCTTACTGTGAAATTTCAGTTCTAGTCTATAAATATTTAACACTGATTGTATTATTGCTGATTACTAAGTGTATTTTCAAAGATGTAAGTGCAATTTCTGGTTTTCTGCCTCCTCTCTAGTTATTCTTTCATTTTTTCCGGCTTTTTTCTTTCCATTTTAGTGATGATTTAAATATCTGTCCTTTAACTGCCTCCTCTTGTGCATATCTTCTTACATGTCTTTCAGTAAGCTTTTAGCATGATCAAGCAGAAATAGCTTTTATCACTACTCCCTTTTCTGCCTTTCTGTCATTAGTTGCAAAGGTATCAGCCTGCTTTTGGCAGAAACACTGTTATTGATGGAACATAGTTATTTCCTTCGTTTAAGAAATGTGTTATCAAATCCTTTCTGTCCTCAAGATCAATGCGTATTTGGCAGCTAAACAATAAGTAGGACATGGGTAATATGACTGGGGCCATGGTAAAAGACATGAGTCAAGATTTGACCAAACTTTTCCTTGTATTTTATATCTGTTTTCACTTTATTGATTATCTTTTAAAAACAACAACAGAAAAGCCACTTTAGATTACAAATACCTTGTGTTTGTACAGTGCCTGGGACACTGATTGCTGGTGCAAGCAGTATAAATGTTCTATGAGTTTTATTTTTTGTCTGAACTTCAGCATCAGACTGGCAGAAGGAACTAATCTCAGAGATACAAATCCTGCTTTCTACTAAATCAAACCTAATTATATCAAGATTATAAGAAATTTATTTAATGTGCAGTGATAGACGAACACAGAGCTGTTTTCCAATGCTATAAGTGTCACAAGTACATTCTGCTCTCGGTTCCAGTGTATTTGAGAACCACTGAGGAACACAAGACCTCTAGAAACAAACCTCTAGATATAAGTAGGGTGTTAATAGGACTTCAGACTTGAAGATGTAAATGTCATAAAGACAAATCTTCTTTTAGTTTCAAATACACAGGTCTGCTGTTTGTTGAGACAAAATGACTTTAAAAGCTGCTTTTAAGGACTTATTCTGCATGTCAGTGATGAAAACAAATAAACTGAAGAAAACTCCCCTAGAAATCCTGTCATACCCAGCTTGCAAAAATTACGTTGAACTGAATCTAGCTGTGCACCTGTGTTCTTAATTTACTTCCAGTTCTCTAATCTCCCATCTTCTTGAGTGATTACACAACATGCCCTTAGTTACTGAGAGTATAAACTGTTTGACCAAACAGCCAAGAGCTGTATTTCTAGTGGATCCAGACTGGAATAATAGTTCAGTAAGTTCTGTTTACTAAGAATGGTGAGGCTCAGTCACGCATGAAACAGTGAATGTGGCATTTCTGAGATGATATCTATTAATCTGAAGCCTGTATCACAATGTTGGAATTGGGCACTATGAATATCAACATATTAAGTTAATTAATATACTCTTGGATATTCTGAAGTTTGTGAAGAGAAACTTTGGTATCTAGGCCTTAGACTAGGAATCCCCTGACAGAGGAACAGTAACATGCAGGAGGTGATTGTACATCAAGACCTAGTACTTCTGAGTTTTAGGAATAATTTGTTGAGAAATGTAAGCCTGCTGACTGTGTAAAGATACTCATGAAGAATCACTGAATTACTGAAGTGATCAAGAATTCAGGTTCAATCATGCTATTTCTTCCTGATGTTGAAATGTTTTGTGTTCTCTGACATAATTTAAAGAGACCCAGTCATAGTATAACAGTTTTTGTACTACAGTTATGCAAGGAAGGTAGTTATTTATGGTTTTATTTGTAGGTCCAGCAAGCCCTACAGATGATCCACAGAGGTGGTTTTATGCATAAATTAACATGAGAAGTGACTGCACAAGAAGTGCCTAAAAGCTCATGATACAAATCATTTTAGTCCATTATAAAAACTACTATAAAAATAGTAAATCAGAAGTAGCTGTCAAATCGGAAACACTTACAAAGCCTGTGAAATTGTGATCCAGATTTGAAAGTAGCCATTCTAAATTGTTATGTGCCTGATAAGGCTGTGTGTTCTGTCTTATTCAGGGAGAACTTTAAGTCCTGCAAACCCAGTTTTAAATTCTCGCTTCATAGGGCCTCCTATTACGAAATATCAGTTGATGATGGTCCTTGGGAGAAACAGAAGAGTTCAGGGCTTAATGTGTGTACTGGAACAGGATCAAAAGCATGGTGAGTACACATTGCTGCTTTGACAGAAAATACCATTTCACATAAACTAGATGAACCTATTTGGCCTGTGCATTTTGTCCTTACTGAGGCTCTGTTGGGCTGTGGGTAAGTCTGTCTAATACTGTCACTGTCAGTATGGCTCAGAGCTGTTCCAGGTGTATGAGAAGAGCAGGGCACTCATTACTTGTGGGTATGGAGAGAAGTCTTGACAGGGTGAGGAGCTGTGGCACTGAGACAGAAGTTTGCCTTAGGTGTACTTTCAGTGAAAGATGTGGCATGCCACATGTGAAGATGAATGGTTGGGAGTGGTGGGGGAAAGAGATTGTGCTGTGCCTTGCAGAGACTATACTGAGGTGATCTATGAACTACTCTTGTTGGCTAAAATTTAAATGCTTAGATGGTGTAGCCCAGTAAAATTATAAAAATCTAAGCTCTAACAAGAATTGGAATGTATTTGGAAGCAGTGCTAAGTGTTCTCTCACATCTACTGTCCATTCCCCTTTCAAGCCTCTTGTTTCTTTTATATTTAATAGATAGGGGACAATCTCTTTGCCAAAGCACTCCCCTTAAATAAAGATGGCCATATCTACACAGAACAGTGCTAGCTTAAATAGAGGCATAAATTATTTAAACAGTTTATTAAACAGCTTAAACATGCTGCAGTACTATATGTAAGTCTAATCAATTTAGTTTTAAGATGTGAGAGATATGTTTGTGCTCATAACTTAAAGTTGTACAGTAGACTCTGGATTTATGTGGCAGGCTAAGATGAACTAAAACAGAAGCTTTTAATGAAATTCAAAAATGAGTATTCATGCTGTAACCATGGTTACTGGATTTTGCTCTTCATTGTAATTCAGAATTTTGCATTCAGGCAGCATAGCTTAGTCGTGGAGTCTGTCAAGAATGAAATTGGCAGAGTGCTAGGGAAACTTTCCTAGTGTTCAGTACCTTGGGAAAGTACAGTCTTAATTCAATGCTGTTCTTACGCATTTCATTTGGTTATACACTCTGTGCTGAGCAAACCCAGAACCAGGGACCAAGCTCCAGGATGTCCCTTCTCCTTTGCTGTAATGAGTATGTGTTGCCGGACTTTTCTAAACTGAGGCCAAGCGTCAGTGGAATGATCTCCCTTAGCCTATTGTCTAGGGGCTCTCCTCGAATTTCAGACTTGCTGGGTCTGAGAGACATTTAAATGTCCAGGTGCTTTCTGTAGCTGCCTAAACTTGTGTAAAAGGATATCCTGATAGCATCTGCTCAGGCTTGCAGGTAGGCAGTAATGTAAGAGGGAGAGCCTTGGACAACCATGCTCAGCAGCTGTGTGGTCAGATAGGGGTGTAGTGGATCTGTATTGCAGCTGAGGCATTTTACTGCCGTGACAGAAATGCTGGACTGAGGATTTTAAGCTGTGTTGAGACACAGGCATGTGAGATCTTCACAGCACTGTTGCACTTTGGCTGTGGTTAGCACCTATTCTCTTTTGAGTCTGGGCAGAAGAGTTTTTGGAGTTTTGACTTAGTTGAGACTGAGGCTCTGTTGACTTGTTCATCCAAATGTGTCAAATGCAAAAGTCTTTGATCTGTTTCTTTTCTATCTACACCAGTTCTTGTGAGATTCAAGATCACACCTTAGGTATAAATAAAGAGATAAAATATTTGTGAAGAAGTGTTGGGTTCAAAAATGAGAACTAAGAGAATAAATCAGTTAGCAAGGGTTAGATACACAGAGTAAAACCACAATCACTAGAATTGTCATGCTTCTGTTTTTTAACGTGTTTTTTAATTCTGCAGTTATTGAGGTTTTAAGGCAGTGGGATTATTGGCAAGGAGACTACATCCCAGGCTCTTCTTTCCTGAAGGTCTTTAATGGATTTTTAAGGTTTACAAGGCCACAGGTAGATGCCAAAGCAAGAGTTGATTTAAGACTTTTTTAAAAAAACCTTCTTATCAGCTCACACTTAATAGCATTCTTTTTCCTCCCCAAATGTTGAATTTAGTTTTTCATCAGTGTGCAAGATTTTTTGGTTTGCTTAGTTTTTGTCCTAAGTTGTACTGCTTAGAAACAAGACCTCTTCTCTGTCTAGGTCCTATAATATTAACAAGGTTGCACATCAAGCTATTGAAGAGATCCTTAAGATTGGTGAGTGAACAATGTGGCATTAGTAGCTAAGTTTATATAAAGATACATCTGTCTAACTGGGGCTCTTTCTCTTGGCTCAACAGCGAAAGAGCACGGAAATTTGAATATGCCATTGAACATGGAACTGGTACAGAAAGGTTAGTGAAAAAGGCAAAAATTGTTTGGTTTTTTTAAGTATCTTTGGCCAGTTCATTTTGTTTGTATTCTGTACCACCCAGCTTTCAGTGTTTTAGCACTCTTGCAGTAATAGTCTTTCTTACAGACACTAATTAGGCACAGTTGGCCAGCAATGTCTTACTTGAAGTAAAAACACTTATTTAGACTTCTGTATATCCTCTCCAAGAGAATTTCAGTTCTCCTAAAATTTCAAACAGTTAGTATTTAATCACCAGAAGAGAGTGTTCATCATGCAGTAGAACTGAAAGGAATCTTTCCTAAAAGTAATTTTTTTTGCGTGTGAAGACTATTAAATGTCTGTCAAATCTTGATGTTCCCTCTTGATAGAGAAGGCAGTGTGATAGAGAAGGAATGTGTGTTTCTGAGAGTAACTTATTTTCTCTGGAAAAACTAATGGCTGTCTCCTCTGCTTACAGTAACAAATGACTACAATGAGTCTCTGCTCTACAGTCCAGAGGAACCAAAGATGTTTTTCAGTGTTCGAGAGCCTATTGTAAACAGAGTTTTCTCAAGTAGCCGTCAGCGTGGCTTCTCTTCAAAGTAAGTGTTGGCTGCAATAGCAAAGAGTTACTTCATTCTGTGTATCTCTCAAAGTATGAGCAATCCAGGGCTTTCCCTTGAAGTGTTTCAACATCCAGTTTGTGCTTTGAATGACTTGAGTATTGTTCTTATAACAGCAGGATGAAAGTGTTTCCTAGTAGTGTTCTGGCTTTTTAATGTTTGATCCCTCTGCCGAATCTTAGAGAATAAAAGAATCTTACTGTGCCCAGTTTTGGATATGTGCCATTTCTCAGTATGAGACTCAGACATTGACAAACCGGAATGAATTCAGGAAAGGGCCACTAGGAGGATAAGGGGGCAGGAACAAGTGATTTTTAAGGAAAGACCCAAACAGTGCTTCCCTTTAGCATGGAGGAGACAAGACTAAGGGGGAATCCAGTTGCTGTCTTCAGCTACCAAAGTATGCTTTCAGAGGAGACTTGAGTTAAACTCATTTCAGAGCAGAGTATAATGCAATAACCATAATTCTATAGGATGTATGATTCTGATTAAAGAAAAAGAAAATTTGCATTGAGAATAGTCTGGCAGTCAACCAGGTTGTCTCTATAGATTGTCTTGTCACTGTTTTAGGAGATACGCAAAACTTGTCTGGGCAAGGTCTTAAGCAACCATATGTCATTTAAATAAGGCTTACTTTGAGCAGAAGGTTGGACTAAATACATTTCCAGACTGAATTGTTTGCTAATTCATCATTTGAACTTAGGGCACTTGTGCCAGTGGAGGTTTAGATTGAACATTAGGAAACATGGGAAGGGTTGTAAAGCAGTGGACATGCTGCCCATGTTGAAGGTATTTAAAGACATGTAGGCATGGCACCTATGGACATAATGGTGGATTTGGTAGTGCTTGTTTAATGGTTGAACTCAATGAATCTTGCATATCTTTGCCAATCTAAATGCTTTTATGATATGTGGAGCTTTCCACAATTCAATATAAACATGTGCAGCCATTTGTTATATGATCAGAATAACTGAACAACTGAACTGAACAATAACTTAGAAACTATTGAAAGCAATACAGTATTTCAGTTGTAATTATATGTGAATTCAACCTTTTGTATCAAAACAAATGTCTAAAGGAGCTCTGAGCCAAATTCTTTATTCTGTCTTGTCCAGATCTAAAAGAAATGCCTTAAATTCTGTAAGATTAGATTTGAACTTGCTAAATATGGTATAGTCAGACTCCAGTATTGACAATATTCTGCAGTTCTTGAAGTTTCCTGGCAAGCATCCTGACCTTGAGCTTTGTGTTTGTAATTACTTTTCCTCTCTCTGAATGATTAATGTAACAAAATAAATTATGTAAATGTCCAAATTACAGTAATTTCACAACCACAAGGCGCACTGGACTATAAGGTGCACTATTTTTTTGCAGCGAGGAGCCACACGGCACGCAACGAAGTAGCAAATTACTGGCAGGTTCTCAATTTGCAAAGTTTTTCGCTGCTTTTTCGCCACTTTTTTGTGGCGATTTTTCGCTGCTTTTTGCCGCTACTTTTCGCTGTTTCTTGGCAGCTTTTCGCAGCGATTTTTCACCGCTTTTTTGCCGTGATGTTTCGCTGTTTTTCAGCGGCTTTTCACCGCAATTTTTCACTGTTTTTTCACGGCGATTTTTTGCCGCTTTTCAGCAGCTTTTCACCACGATTTTTTGCCGCTTTTTCCCAGTGATTTTTTTGCCATTTTTCGGCAGCTTTTCGCTGCGATTTTTTGTCGCTTTTCGGCGGCTTTTTGCCGCGATTTTTCACTGCTTTTTTGGCGGCTTTTCGCGGTGATTTTTCACCGCCTTTTGGCCGCTTTTCTTGACAATTTTTCGCCACTTTTGCGCGGCGCTTTTTCAACACTTTTTCGGCGGCTTTTCTGCGGCACTTTCTCACCGCTTCTCGGCGCTTTACCATGGCGCTTCTTGGCGCTTCCCCGCGGCCACGCCGCTTCCCCCCGCTTCTCCCTGCCTGGCAGCCGTGCTGGTTCCCAGTTTCCCCCGCCCAGGGGCTGCGATTCCCACAGTTCCCGACTACCCCCGCACAGCCGCAGCTCCTGCGGGTCCTGGCTCAGTTTGCAGACTGCACTTCCGGGTTCGCAATTTTCTGAACTTTGTAGATCAGATAAGGCACACCCGACTCTAAGGCGCACTTCCGAGTTTGAGGGAAAATTTTAGTCAAAAGGGTGCACCTTATAGTCGTGAAATTACTGTACTTGAATCTCAAGCATTGCTACTTGAAAAAATGTATTTAATATAATATGAAGACTACATATTAGAAACTTAAATTACAGTAATTTCACAACTATAAGGCGTACCGGATGATAAGGCGCACTTCTGGGTGTTGGCAAATTTCCAAACTTTGTCCATATCTGGGGCACACCAGACTATAAGATGCACTTATTTTTTTTGCAGCAAGGATCTGCACGCAACAAAGTAACGGAATTGCACGGTGGAGTTTACTGGCCAGTGCTCAATTTGCAAACATGTTTCACAGATTGGCATAGCCTTTAAACACAGCCCCAGGCACCCTCCTGATGCTGTGGACCCCCGGCACTCCCGCCCACCCCTGGCAGTGGCTGGCTTGGCTCACGGCTCCACGCAGCTCACAGCTTGCACTTCTGTGTTGGCAAATTTCTGAACTTTGTCCATATATAACGCGCACTTTGGGGTTTCAATCAAAATTGTAGTCAAAAGGGTGCGCCGTATAGTCGTGATATTACTGTAATTGTAAACTTTTCTGTGAAGATTAATTAAATCACAGTTAAATGGGACCATCAGTAGTTTTCTTTAAAAATTACACCTCAGCTTCAGCTTTCAACACTAGGAGTTATGTTACAGGCTGTGCTCAGACTCTGGGAGCAATGGGCTCCACTGGCCAAGTCCTTCAGTTCTCTCTGGACTCTTTGCTAAGTCCATACAAAGCACTTGGGGGCTTTTAGTTCTTACTACCATGCTAAGTGGAGGTTAAACATTTACTGGCCCAAGCAAAATAATGTCCCAGAACCAGTTTTATTGTTAAGTGCTTGTGTAAAATAGTTAAATTTTCTTAAATACTTAAATTATCTTCCTTGTTGGGTTTTTGCAGAGTCTGTGTCCGTTCCCGTTGTTGGGATGCTTGTATGGTTGTGGATGGAGGAACATCTTTTGAGTTCAATGATGGGGCAATAGCTTCGATATTGATTGACACAGACGATTCACTGTGCACTGTTCTGCTGGAAGAATGAAGGACCTTGATGTCTTTTGATGAAACATTTATGGATCCATAAAGGGAAACCATGGGGATATCACAATGCTGCATTATATTGGAAGTTGGCCTTTTCAGATGCAAGAGCATTTGGAGGAAGCTTGAAATGCTTTTCATTCCTTTGGGTTGGGGAATCATTAGCCTGATATTTAAGCTCTTTTTGCATCTAGTGTAAAATATGTCTGAAGTGTTACCTCTAACTTCAGTGAAAATGACATTTTAACCTGTAAGGCAAACATGAAAGCTTTGTAAACACAGGTAAATGAGTTCAAGTATTAAGTCAGTAGCATTAAATATTCAAATGTACAGTTTTTTAGTAACAGTCTGGGACTGATGCAACTAAATTCATACATACACTTTTTGTAGAGAAGTTGACTGTCAAACTAGCAATTTGATGCAAGGATATATAGATTTTGGTAAAAACCATGATGTTGATGTAAAAGAAATGAAAATACAAATCTTTTGTATGCTTTTCAAAAATTGTACAACTTTGTAGTTTCATACAATTTGTGGCAATTTTTTTTGTGCTTCCAGTATTTTTTCTACTTCGTAGATTTACATGAAGAGTATAAGTCTGGTTTAATACATCTTGAATGAGGTAGCTTTTACTTTTTCTGTTTGGCTAGATAGGGACTTGAAACCCAAAGGTTTTCTTCACTCCTTCATGAGGAATATACAAATAATAGAAATCATGTTGTAGTAGGATAAATTCCTTCACTGAATGGATTAACTGGAAAGCAGATGATCAGAGACATTAGTGTATGTAAGTGGCTATCATTAAGAAATAGATTTGGCCTTATTAAGTTGAATGGTTTGGAATTTTAGGTTTTGAATTTCTTGAATTTAAAGAAGAATGAGATTTGCTGGGTACTAGGAGTTAGAGCATAAGCTAATGCCAATGTCTTCCAGTTTCCCAGCATGTTTTTACCTTCTCCAGAAAATTTAACAATCCGATCCTATGCTGAATTCTAGTAATGTGTAAATTACAATGAATTAATTTCATGTCTCTGCTTATGTTAGGTAATCACACTGATAATAGAAAGAAAAGAAAAAAAAAGCTCTGATGAAAGAAGAGCAAGTGACGTTTTAAAACTTTTAGAGAAACTGTGAAATGTGACTACCTTTTGAAATCTGTGCTTATAATCGCATAGGTGAGGCAGAATTTGACAAAACAAATACTCCTACAGCAGGAAATGTGCTATGTGACTTGAAAATAGTATGTTTTGTCTACTACAGATTGGTTTCCAAGAATGAGTTGTCTTCAAATGACTTTAAATGAAGAGACTTCTGTAACAGATGTTCTCAGGTCTAATGGAAATGTTCTCCAATGTGGCCAATCAGTCAGTGTATTTATTGCCACTTGCAAAATGTAAAGTGCTCTTTTTTGGTGGAGGAAATGGACAAAGGGTTTTTTTCCTTTTAGACTTGAGAGTGAATACAACTTAAAACATAATTTAGAGGATATTGATTTGACCAGACCATTCAGTTCTAGAGAAATGTGAAATTGATGCAGCTGTCTGAATAAGCTATCACTGTGTACATTTCACCTTCTAAGTGTGCTGCAGGGTTATTTACACTGTTGGGTTATTAAGATTGTAGACCCAGAGGGGAAAAATCAAAGTAGCCAAATAAGCTTTCTAAAATTGCTAAGTTCAGGAACTATTGGAATTAAGCTCAAACTGTCTAAAACAATGTGCAACGTTTGTCTAAAGGTAAAGACACGAGACTAATCTTTCCAAAAGTTGTGTGCACATAGATTAGGGTGTTCTAAATTATTCTCAATCCATCTGTAACCAATTAGGGATTGTTTACGTGCCTCCGTCAAGTACACTAGTCAGTATGCTGTTATGATTCAAAGAATTCCGAAGCCCACCAATGCCATTAACACTAATTTATTACTTCCTAGAGCTCTACTACTCGTAGATCAGATTTAGGTATTGAACAGCACGGGTATTTAGGTATTTGCACAGCAAATCTATGGCAGAAATCCTTTCCCCTGCTTATTTAGACATTTGTGTGCTGCAATGTTTTAATGGAGACTGGCTAGTCTAATCAGTAAGCATACCTCTCAAATATGCTTGTCATTCCTTGTTATGAATGTCAAGGCTAAAAGGCAGTGATTTCAGGCCCTACAGCCCCAAAGTACTATCTAGATTAGGACTTAGGAATTTGACTGTGAAAATTTTACTAATTTAGCAAAATGGAAGCCTGACCTATTCATGAGTGGCCTCTATTGATTTTGTCTGTATTTAATTGCAGTTCTGTTGAAGCATTTACTGTGAATGCTTAAATTGACTAGGAGATTCAGAAATCTATAATTAATAGTAAGCAGCTACCTTTTTCTTCTTAAAGAATTGTAGGACCTTTTCTAAGGATCCTTCATGATGAAGAATTGCAGTACAGCCAACTTACTTTGTAGACAATATTCCAGGAGAGGACTGGTTTAACACTGATTCAAGCTGCACGGAATGGCAGTGATTTTTGCACCATTTCTACTTGCTGAGTCAAGTCCATGGTATTTCATTTAGTGCTAGTCTACACTGTGTTCTGCTAAACTAGACCTGTTATTCTTTGCTTATTTTTTTCCAAGTGGTGTTTATACATTATGTAATAAAAATTAAAAGGTTAATTGATAAATGAAACTGTCCTGTGCCTTATTTCAACCTTCAAAAGTGTTTAATGTGCTCAGTTTCTTCTCACTTTAATGTTTCAGTTTGTTTTTAATGATTTGTGAGCCTCCATGCATTTACATGTAGTACAGAGACTAAGCAATGTAGCAGGTTCTGTTATGGAGTGCTTAGGGCTACTTCTTATTTCCCTTAGAATAGGGTCAGTTGAGCACCTTACCCAGAGAGCTTTCATTTTATGTCTGCTATAGCTCCCATCATAATCATTAAAAGGGCAACAGTGGTACTGATCCCCCTCTGACACTGAATCTGGTATGTAAAATTATTGCTTCTAGTTAAAAGCCTACTACTGTTCCAATTCTGCACACATTTTAAAGCATAGTCTAATCAATGCTAAGACCCTGTCCTTTAAACCACCATTGATGATACAGTACTTTGAGAAATTTCTTTTTGGTCCATGACACAAATTGCTGGCAAATCAGGAAAAGCATTCTCCCATGCATCAGTTAGTTTATACAATCTAGCAACTTCTTAGATCTCTATTAAATGCAAGAGAAGATGCATGGAGTTACATTGCGCATAAGGAGAATTCACAGTAATGCTGTGCTGCAAAGATGTACTTTGTCCTCGTGAAGTAATTTAAGATATAATTCTAAGGCAGCAAACTGAGGCAGTAGAATATTCTGTATCCTCCAGCCTCCTATCATTCCTCCAACTTTCACAAGGTACATTGCCCATTAACTCCTTTGTAAGGCATACAAGCCCCCTATTAACTGTTAAATTTAATAAAAAGCAAACCAACTTAGTTTACCAAGATAATGCTTTATTTACTATATTCTACAAAGTAAAGTTGAATATCAAATTCTAGTACTCATACACTCTTCATAGTAATTAATCTGTTCTCCACTACCATGTGTTCGTTCCTGAATGCTTTTTCTCAAGACTGCAATGGGAAAAGTTGTATCTATGCAAAGGCCTACAGTAATGCATTGTCTACTCTTAAAACATCCATGAATAAATTCAGCTGCTTGCTTACTGCATTCATGGGAAAAACAGCAGCATATTTATGTTCTACAGAGGGTCCAAGTTTTGCCCTAGGAATTATCAGCTGAAACACCTGCTGGAATATTCTAGGCTGATGCATGAGGACCCTGGTAACAGATGCAAATTAAAGGTTCATTTAAAGTCATTACCTGGTCCTATCCTTTATTTGGGGTTTTTTTTGTTGGTTTTTTTTTTGGTTTTTTTGGACAGTTACTCAGCTTCTATGACTTCTTAAAAAAATTAAACACTAGACACTAGTGGTTAGTGATACAAATACAAGAAGTGAAGTGCTACTACAACCAAACTAACATAGAAGAGAAATTAATGTCTCTTGATAGCACCAAAGCATCTTTCCCTTACACAGAAGTCCCAGGTTCTGGTTTTTGGTCATATCTAGAACTCTTTGAGCCCTCCTCCTGCAAAACTTTTCCCAATTTATCAGCTGCAATTGAAAGATCATATCTGTGATCAGGCTTACAGAAGCTACATTAAGTTTCTGTAATATGTAATCAGAAAATCTAGGACTACAACATGAAATAATGGATAACCAGCATAATTTTTTACAGACACTAATTCTGGAACAGGCTTTCCAGACTATATTTGTGTAAAAATGAAGGCTACTAAAGACAGAAGTTTCCTTTGTGGCCTCCTAAATAAAAATTTTACCATAGCTCCTCTATGCTGCTTAGCTGCTTCTGTGTAGATATCCCCAATTTACGGTTTTCAAGTTTAATTAATTCTCCTACTGTACCTTTTCTTCAGTTACATAGCTGAATAGATTTAATACATAAGGATTCATTTTGAATTTTCTCAATTAACCTTATAAAGATATGTGGCACCTCTGCAAGCTGTTCCAGTAGCTGCACTCAGTTGCAAGAGGCTGACATTACTTAATTACGGTGGTTTGTTTCATAATATTTTTTTCAAAAGATCCCCTGTAAAAAATAAAGTCTGAAAGAAATATTCTGTAATTGCTTACAGATCATCAAATTTCTAAAGGCTTTACATACAAACAAATGGATACAAAATATTATGAAACAACATTAGGGTGTAAGACGGCAGTAACAGTACTATGATAAGAGGTGCTCCAGCATCCATGGCATCCGGTGCATTGTACATGATCACAAGAAACTAGAATTTCTCAGTGTCAATCTGCATTTGATGCCCCAAATCTCATGGCTCTTTTTATTGCCAACAGTGGGCCTTGCAATGCTGGTGAAGTGTGAACCATTGATCTTCATGTCAGGCAGTGCTTCCTCGAGGAGCTGCAGGGAGCTATCAGTCACTATTCCAAATACCTGAAGAGTCTTCAGTGTTCGAATCTCACCAAGCTCTCTAGAAATAGGAAAATAATCATGAAACCGAAAACATGTCTTTGCCTGTACCCAAGCTAGGTAACTCCGTTTCTACTTATTTTTTAGAAGAGGGTAAACTACTTAAGCACACACTTAATTGAAACAAGTACTCAGTACTGGTAATTCAGAAAACTGGCTGAGTAAACTAGTAATTTCACAATTACAAGCCGCACCTGATTATAAGCCGCGTGTCTGGGTATCAGTAACGTTTAGGTCTTTGTCCATATATAACCCACACCCGATTATAAGCCGCACATTCGTTCGCAGCAAGGATGCTTGCACAATGTCGCCAGTCAGTAACAGAATCACTGGATTGCAGGGTTTACTGGCTCTGCTCGGGGCTGCACGGGCTCAGATCGGCCCCACTTTTCCCCCACGGAGGATGGGTGGGCTTGGATCAGCCCCACTGCCTCCCCACCGGGGCCGTGTGGGCTCGCACTTCCGGACTGGCAAATTTCTGAACCTCATCAATATATTGGCCGCACCTGATTATAAGCCGCACTTCCAGGTTCAGACCAAAATTTTAAGTCAAAATGGTGCAGCTTATAATCATGAAATTACTGTATTTCTTTGTTAATGTCTCTCACAGACTGAAAATAACTACAGTAATTTCACGGCTATAAGGCGCACCCCTTTTGACTAAAATTTTTCCCCAAACCCGGAAGTGCGCCTTATAGTCCGGTGCACCTTATATGAAGTACAAAGTTGCAACATTTGC
>PYHW01010480.1:2044757-2066955 GCA_013186435.1 Turdus rufiventris | reverse complement strand
CTGATCTACATGTTGTGAATTTTGCTGGCTGCCGGTGGGTGCGCCTTATAGTCCGGTGCGCCTTATGGTCGTGAAATTACTGTAATTTTTCTTCTTTCATAACCTTGGACTTAAAAATATAGAACAAGTGAAGGAAATTGCCCAGTCGATGTTCAAGGATGTGGCTCAGAGGACACAAGCCCCAAAGTACTATCAATCAATCTCCAATTTGTAGCAATATTTTGATGAGTAGCTGACCCAGCTTCTTGATTGCTTTACATTTTCCCAGTCATCATCTGAACTGTGCATCTGATCCAGCAGGCACTTCACAAAATCAAAAAGCTGAGGCACATGTTGCCATAACAGAGGTTCTTCAGATGCTCATTTTCAAGTCTTCTACCTCTCTACCTTTTTTCTTATTGTTGGCCATTTTCCTTTGTGTTGACATCTTTCTTCAAAGTATTGTGATTGAAAGCTTCTATACTAATAAAAGGCAGAATGACCTCATAAACAAGTCACTCTGTGCTATGTTCCAGTCACAATCAATAAATGATAAAGGTGCACACAAAAGCAAACATACACAGCTTACCAGTCCAGCCAGTACTGTCAACTCTGCTCGCTTTTCCAAACCTTGCTGCACACTCAGACATCAATACTGGCCACTGGCAGGACTACAACTTCCCATGCCAGCAATAAGTGCCACTGGTATAATGCCACTAACAGAAGATACTAGGCAGGCATGGAGCAGCCAGTTCTGTAAGTACAGACTGACACTACTGAAAGATTATCTCAGCTTTGGTTCCAGTCTGGATTCTTGAAGGCTTCGGGTTCTAGCAGACAGGCTACTTTATCTTAGTTTTATTTCCAATTCCTCATACTATTAAATTTTTTGAACAGCAATTCTAAACTTAAAATAAAGCAAATTCAAATTAACTCACCCTCTGCATGAACAGCAAACCAGAGCTAATTAGAGGTTACTTACACTAAGGCAGCAGGTGATATCTGATAACATCGGCTAAGGCACAGGTGTTGTAGGAACACAAGTTGTTTAAAATACTGGAAGCACTCGGGCTTTAACATCATGCTGTCACTGTACAAAGAACACATTAAATGAAGGTTTATGTATACAGCAGCAGTAAACTTGCTATCTTGAAAATTCAGACAGAGGAATTTATTGAATATCTCTATTTCCTATCACCGAAGTATGTTTTCTTATGGAAGCAACCCATCTCTCGTGTATGTGTGAGGCAAGTGAAGAGGCAAGTGAAGCAGAAGTTTCTCTTCACACAGATACTCTGCAGAACTTAGACCATGAAAAGGCAAGCACTTCAGAGATTTCAAAATACTGTAACTGACTAGGTCAAAACCAAAATACATCCTTTTTTTATAGCTACATGACCAAGTAACAAATTTGTATTAGAGAAGACTTAAAACCCTCTCTAGGATGTGAGGCTAATAAACTGCAGGCATCTAAATACTTCCTTCCACTCTATCTATCAATTACCATCTCTTGTTAGTTAACAAATCACATAGGTATCTGACATTTATGCTGAGTTAACCATGAAATCTTCAATTACTTACCTACTTTAGATTAGGTCACGCCAGATATTAAATCTTCTGTAGGTTTAGTTTGGGTAGTATTTTCTGGATGCGCAGTGCTACACAACCTTGCCTCAGTGCTAATGCCCTGAGCCACAAGCATTTAAGGAGTGGCTGCACAGATCTTCTTACCTGAGATCTAAATGGACAAGCAAAGGACATCTCCCCACCAGCGTTTTCACATCTGAAATGAGGTCACACAGAGTCAGTCCCTCTTTCAGTAACAGATGGATGTGCTTTACACAGCCTACTCATGTCCACACATGTTCATGTATATCTTTTCTACTGAAACCCCACAACTGAAGCACGATTTTTAAACTAGAAGATACATGCTTAAGACTTACACCGTATAGTCTGCCTATGAAAATACTTTACATGGATTTCTTTTAACCCTCAGCAAAGATACCTTTCATTCAGCAAATTATACCTAGGAGTCAGATGCATCAACCATAAATTCCAAAAGACACTAATTCCAATGGCATTTTTGAGACATTTACTGAAACATAGTAATGGTGAGCTGTGTGAAATACTTACAAGTAGTTAAAAGAGTAACAAAAATTTTCCATGTATCAAACATCCTTTCAGAGCATCAAATCCTTTAGTCATCTCCATTTTTATCCACAAAAAATAATTTCCTTATGACAAAAAGCTATGTTTTTTCTGATTTAAACTGTAAATTTTTTACTTTCTTTTCATTGTCTGCAAGTAGCACTGAATCATCTGCGGTTCAGATATCACCTAAAAGCCATTGCAAGGTGCTCAACAACATGCAAGAGAATTTTGGTATTTCAGAATTCATATGCAAAAACTAAACAAAACACTGCCTTAATTATGATGATTAATTACTATTCAAGTCTTAAGCCTGATAAATTGCACTGAAATAGAGTAAAGTTACTCAGATAAAGTGTCAGCACATGGTCTGTAATGGCTCAATTAGAAGACCCAAGGTTCAAATTCCTGAAGTGGAGAAGATTACGTAGCATATTTGTTTATGGGTTTGGGGCTGATATAAGAAGATTTGCCCATTTCCCCACAAAGGGAATGCATTAAGGGGTCTGTGTGATATTTAAACAGAAATGAGAGATCACACCCTGCATATCATCCAATGCCCTATTGTGATATTCACTCATTGCAAAAATTAAATTCTCTTTACCACAAAAATACGCTCTTGTTCATTTTGATGTACCCTCCCCCAAATCTTGACTTACCTGCAGTTTCTATAACTTTCCAACTTAATAAACCTTTTCCTTCTAGAACTATTAGCAAGTAAATGGTTAAATGTTTATTCCTGAGATTATTTGCCTTCCAAATTAACTGGTATTTGGACATCAGTCTGAAACTCAAGCAGTTACTATGACTGTTTTCTTTTAGAAGATGCTTTCAGCAGACACAACAGCAGAGCCTTAAGAAAGCTTTCCAGATACTGTTCCTGGAGCTAATTCATAGCACAAAAAGTCCTGCTTCCAGGACCTACTTCACAAGTAAAGGCTGTTCCTTTCAGCTGAAGAAATGAGTTTTCACTTGACTGTTCCCAAATTCAGAAGAAAAATAATCTGATCCTTCATAGTAAGAGTCTCTGACAGCAAGAACTTCAAACTACACAGAGCACAAAAGTTACTTTTAGCACGTGATTCTTCTATACAAAGAGTTAATGCCAACCAGAAGAAAATGTAAAGCCAGCTGCTACATCCCACAGTGGGATAAAGGTTTGTCACACTGCTATTTACCTGCTATTTGTAGATTCTCTCTGTATCCACTTAAATTTAACTGGGTGACCTTTGAAGTAATGTTATTGACTGCTGCTTTGACATGAGAGGCTGTGAATTCACACCAGGACAAGTTCAGCTCCTCCAGCCTACAAAACAGAGTTATTAACATGAATGGCTGAAACAAAGTTCAAGTTCTGGTATTTTCTGTTATGGCTGACACTTTTAAAGCAAATACTTGCAACAAGCCTACTGCCAGCTTACTGTATTCATGACTAGGAATTCTAGTATGACAATAACTAAGCACTAATGAATGGAACATCCAAATCTATCTCTGGAGATTTTCAAGATCCAACTAGAGAACATCCTCAACCACCTGGACAGTGCTAATTTTAGACCCAGTCTGGGAAAGGGGTTAAAGTGACTTCCCAAAGCCATTTTCAACTGGAATGATTCAGTAATTCACTTAGGAAGTGAAGGCTCTCTCCAGGAACTGCCACAAGGAGACAGCCTTTTCATCTGGTTTGTGACGTGAATCTGTTACGACTGAACAGATGGTCACTTGAGAGGAAAAACCACTACCCGTTATCAGCATTGGTAGATGAGCAATTAATCCCAATTAGCATAAAATAATTTGTAGTTTTATATAAACACTGGTCATGCTGTGAACTCAAGTCTCTTTATGTGCTTGATTACCTATAGCCTGTCACTGTGGGGCTGGGACAAAGTATTGCTCTCTGTCCAGATGTTATAGCTGTGACCAAGGCACAAAGATACAAGATACAAAGATACTGTGAATGCACAACTAGAGCATTTAGCTGGCGCTCTCTACACAAAATGAAAAAACAGTTTAATTGCCATTAGCATTCCTAGGATCAGGTTTGCCATCTGGTATTCACTGTGCACTGCACAGACTGCCATCCCCTAAAGAGCTCATAATCTGCGTAATCAGACCAAGCAACAGAATGATTAAGGCCCTGGCTGCCCAGTAACTCACAATTTGATTAAAAAACATGCTTTTGAAGAAGGAATGTATGTTGTCCTGCAGGTCACAAGAAGTCAGCAGAAAGATTAGGATATAAATCCCGAATTCACTGGGACCCAGTTCAATGACGTTCTGCTAACAGATGGCTTGATCACTGGAGCCGTCAATCTGAACACAGCCCATCATAAACTAGAACATTACTGAAGGATTATTCTACGATGGAAGGGCATAGTGTTCTCGACCACTCATGCTGTACTCTGATTGCTCTGGAACTCCAATTTCCAGTTCCAAAACACACACTTCATCTTTGTGAGAATCACATACTGTTTTCATAAAGAAAATCAAATTTACATGATATCAAAGGAACATAAATGGGATTTACCCACCAAAAAGATGATTCAGAAAACTCATGAAAAACTACCGAACTACATCTTTGCTATTAAAGAAGAAAATAGATTGATGGAAAGAAACTGCCTGACTATTCAGCTAATAATCAACTGTTAGGCATCTAGGAACAAAACCAGGCACATAAAAAAATTGTATTACAAAACATTACACATGAAAAAAATACATCAAAAAAGTATTAGATACAAGAGTAACAGGGATGCCCAAGAAAAAAATAAATCCTTTCTTTCAGGAATAGCAAAACCTGGTTTTGTCTTACACAGAACAGCTGCTCAACATCAGCTCCAAGGCCTCAGCAGAAAACCCTGAACACCCACAGAGATTTAGTCGTATCAAATTGGGATTTCTAGCAATGCTCCTGTAGAGAGAAAAAAAAAGAAAAATCTGATAAAATTTAAACATTGGAACATTGCTTGGTTTGCTAGGATGTGACTATTTTAAAGACCTAGTTTCCTGGACGAGGAATTGTTCATAAAACATGATGTACTCCATCATTAATCAACTGACTGGCCTGAGTCACTAAGGGTCTCATCTCTGTACTAGCCATCAAGGCACATTAAAACATTAAAAGGGATACCTGTCTATTCACTTGATGCTGCTGACAAGTCTGCACATTTATGAACTACTAAGTCTACAAGGAAATGGTTTCTTTTCACCTTCTCCTGTTGTATGCCAATTAACATATATCACACTTTCTCAGAGATGACTACACCTCTACAAAAGGCAAAGCAAACATCCCATTTCTGACGCCACCTCTCTGCAAGGATGGAGGTTATTCCAGGACAAAATCCATGTCCAAATAGCATCCCCTGAATGCATTTGTTTGCAAGACTAGAGCACACATGCAGTTAACAAAACCTGAAAAAACTCTTATATTCAGCATGTACATTTGTTCAGAAGGCAGTAGAATTTCATCAGCAGTGCTTGATTAGTACTCAATTTTCAGACAGATTTAACTGTTACTACTGATCTTGTGAAAAGCAGGACAGCCAGAGTCTCTGCCATCTGACCTATGGTCCCTGGCGCCTCCACAATACCCTGGTGTGACTCAACAGGTTGACTGCACACCTACTAGTGTCTTTGCAGTTGAATCAAACAACACTACTTCTGCTTCACAGAATCTGTACTCTTCCACGACTTCAGAAGTTCAACAGAAAAGTAAGCAACACTGCAGAAGCACAATGGGTACCTGGTAGGAGAGCTACTGAGAGCCCCTGGAATAGAAAAGAACCTGCACACCAAACAAGAAGTTCTCTTGGGAGCACAAAAATGGGGAACTAAAAGTAGCTCTGCCGTACATCTTAGCTACAGGAATATGGACACAAACCCTAAACAGATGAGTAGCTTTTCCACCTCCTGCTACTCTGGAGAATTGGGAGGAAAAAAAAAAAGGCACCTAAAACTGGACATTTCAAAAGACTCCCACAATGAACAACTTTCCACTGCATTCTTTCATTAGCCTGCACAAAATGATGGCACTAAAGAGAAGGCATTTACTGAATATTCCCAAACATGTCACTCACTTGATGATGTTGTCAGAAAGCACTAGACCCTCCAAGCTGAGGTTCTGCAGCTTTTCACATAGACAAAGAATACTGTGGAGATCTACAGTGGACACCGTGCAGTTTGACAAATCCAGGTGCTGAATTTTAAGAACACTAATAAAAAAAAAATAAAAGAAGAAAGGTTACTAAAACTGCATTAAAACCTGCTCCATTGTCACAAATATATCTATACACTAAAAGTATGCAAAACTTGCAAAAAATACTTCTGATTCCTCATAACACCTGAAACTCTGTCTTGCTGGAGTTAAATTATTTTTTGCATGTACCCCATAAAAATGCTGGAGATTATGATAATTCTTTGCTTTATAAGACACAAACTGCAAGGGCATTAGGGTACTTGATATTAAAAAAAAACCAAAAAAACAGATCAACTTGGTTTTAAAAAACTGACAGGTGAGTGTAGGTCCTTCTGTTTCAACACAGGCTTAACCATTGATTAGCTCTTCCACACTCCAGAGACAGCACAAACACTGCTGCTAGCTGCTATTACCTTAAAACCAAAAACAGACTGTGAATATCTGAGACTGTTTCAGGGCCCAGAACATGCAGAAAAAGCCTTACTTGCTTGTTTTAAACAATGGATCCCCAATGCAAGATCTTGGGCAGCGGAACACAGTAACACCTGCAGGCAACAACTGTCCAAGTACTCCTGGCAGCAGATTCCCACCAGTCAAATCAAGAGTCTGCCACAGAGATTCATCAAACCTGGGGCATAGAGTTTTACTTGTTAGTGAGTTCAAATGGGTAATGGGTCAATGCTGTAAGTGTACAGCCACAGAAAGTCTTCAGTGTCAAAAACAGACAGAGAAGGGAAAGCTATTTAATAGACTACAATAATGTTGGAACACGTGAGGCATCTTTTGGTTATACATACCCACATATGGCCTAAATTGAATTATATATGCAAGAATAAGATGAGAAGCAAACCATTTAACAGTCTATGGAAATAAAGATTTTCCTTAGCACTAAATGACAGAAGTAATACTCACGAAAGTTGATGCCATCTCTTGCAAATCATAGAAACTTTCAGCAAGTCCTTTAAGGGCAAATAGGCAAAGATTGCCAAAAGCAGTTCATCTGGAAGTGCATCCAAAGAAATACCTTTAGGGGAAGAGCAAAACACATTCTAGTTAAAGCTGGTCCATTTTTACCTGTTGCTCAGATGCCTTGTTTGGTTTGGCTGTTACAAGTCCCTCTACAGTTTCTCTGTAGGCTATACATCAGACATCAGCCCCATTATTCATCTCCCCTGCAGCTCATCACTGTAGGAAGACATTTTTCCATCTTTGCCTAGGCACATCTGGTAAATGTATAGATTCCTGTAACATCAACTTTGTATACACTATAAAGCCATTGACACTACTCACACACTCACTTGGGGAACAAGAGCACCTTAGCTACCGCCTTTGTAATCTAACACTTGTATGACTCTCTGGGGTTTTCTTTCCCCCCTCTGCTGAAATGCTCACTCTTCCTACACATGCAAGGATCCCAGAAGAGAGCTCAAGATAAGACATGTTTCTGTGTCATACACAGAAAAAAATCAGGTACTACAAATTGCTTTCTAAAACATATATGCTATCACCACTCCAGGAATTACGTGAAACAATGTGGTGCAATCACAGCTTCTCTCAGGGTTTCAGAAGGTGTCGTGATTCACATGGGAGATTTCTGGGTGGCGGAGCTCAGTAACAGCTGCCTTTGACCCAGCACTCCATCCTATATAAAAAGAGGACTGTCTGAAGGCATTCCCACCTTCTGTGTGACAGCATAACGCCTGGAGAGAGCTGCTTATTTATTTCGCATCCCATACTCACCCAGACTAAAATCCACATTTTGACATCAGGGAAAGAAACACCCCTGCTCTTTCTCATTCCAGCCCAGTAGCCTTGTACCCTTTGATGTGCTTTTCCTGTAGCCCTCTGGGCACAGTCCCTCACGTTGCTCATTTCCATTGGGAGCTGGGACACAGCCCCAGTGGCACACCTCAGCATGCCCTCCTTACTTACCCTTCTCTTCCTGCCTCCAAACAGATAATTTTTTTATTGACTTTGGTTTTAGACTGACTGATTTTAGTTTGCTTTTTCTCTGTGTGCTTTAGCCATCTAGTAACTAGAGTGAACACTGCCAACAAACTTTGTCACACTTTCGCTTTTATATTAAATCTAGTTTTGCTGCTGATTTTTTGAGCGACCTTAAAACACTGATTCACAACACAACCCTGCTGGGCTAAAGTGCCACCTATGTCACATACACAAGAGCAGACAGGCAGGGGGACATGCAGCACAACCCCCCAGCACACACACACAGGTGATCACGGGGTTAGGCAGCAGAGAACCATGCTTTTAACGGGCTGCAATTCTGGAACCAGACACATCACCCCTGTTTAAAGGCATACATAAAAGAGGACTTATCACCCCAAGCCTGAAAGCCAGTAGATCTAAACGTAGAATTCTGCTGGGTAAGAGCAAAGAAGTAAACAATAAAGCAGGCAGGGCGTTTGCCTTGCTTGTGATGCCCACTCTCCATCTCTACTGCAGCAGAACCTGGACCAGGGTGACAGTACCTGACTCTGCCTCTCGGAGCAGCCATGGCCTGCGCACGATAACAAAGTCCTTTTCGTTATCCTTCACCTTCTGCCGCTTTGGAGGAAGGCAGGGCGACGATACCAGCAGGTCCTGTGGTGTGTTTTCATTGCCCAGCTTGTCTTTCTTGAGGGCCGAGACTCCCATGCCCGAGAGAAGCTCCGAGGTCTTGCCGGGGTCCCATTCCAAGCTGGTGGAAACATTAGTGCTAGAGGATGGGATCTCCTGGAGGTGCTTTCTGCAGACACAACAAAACCCAGAGGCTCTGAGGGTACTGCCAGACTGACACCAAACACAGGATGGGGATCCTTGGAGCATTTCAGTCACTCGTACTCCACATTCACAAGCAGGGTGACTAAGTGTGGGATCGGCGGGCGCTGGAAGCACAAGCAGCGGCCACAGCACAGGCGTGTGCTCGGTCTGGCAGACTTTGGGGAAGATCCCGTCAGGGACTGAGCGCGCCCCTCTCCCGGATGGGGCGGGCGAGGGACCGGGGAGCGGAGCCAATGGAGGCGGCGAGATACGGCAGCCTGCCGATACCACCAAACCCGGACACGGCCGCGACAGCCGCGGGCGGGCCCCTCGCACGGCGGGGCGGGATGCCTGGGAAGCTCTCGCCGGGAAGCTCTCGCCGGGAAGCTCTCGCCGCTGCGGGCGGGCGGGAGGGAGGGCCCGCGGATCCCGCGCACGCCGCCAGCCCTAAAGGGCAGAGCGCCCCGCTCCGCCAGGACTAAACACACACGTGCGATCCCCGCACCGCTCCACGGCCAAGAGCCCCTTCCCGCCTCCCCGGGTCCCACACGGCTCCTGGCGTTCCCGGGCACAGCCCCTCAGCCACCCCCACGCAGCCAGGGGACCCGAGCGGGCCCGCGAGGGCTCACGCGCAGCCCCGGCGCCACGAGGCCCCCGCGCAGCCCAGCAGCGGTACTCGTACGGCCGCGTCCCGGCGCATCCCCGCCTTCCGGTGTTCCCGTGTCCCAGTGCCCCCGTACCTGTACATGGCGCTGGAAGACCCGCGCGCGCCGCCGCGCGCCCCGCGCCTTTCAGCAGCGCGCCATCCCGGCGCCGGCCGGAAGTCAGGACGGCGGGAGCGCAGAGGCTGTCGGGAGTTGTAGTTGGCAGCCCTGTGCCCACCCCGGGGCGGGGACGTGCCGGGCCGGCGGCGGCGGGCGGCGAATGGCGGCGGCTCCGACGCGGAAGAAACCGGGAGCGGCCGGAGCTCCCTGCGCCACGCTCTGAGCCCGGTGCCGAGCAGGATGGCCAGCGGTGGAACCCCGCGGGGGACGCGGCGCTGAGCGGCGGCTCGGCCGTGGTGAGGCGGCGGCGGGCGGGACGCGGGGCCGGGCGGAGCGGGGCCGCAATGCCGAGTCACGGCCGGTTCTCTCGAGCGGGGACGAGAGCCGGCTGGGAAGCGGCAGCCCCCGGGCACGTCCCCTGTGACAAGGACGCGAGGGAAGAATGGTCTTGGGGCAGTGATGGATGAGGGCGGTCGGCGAGTTCGTTTCCAGCTCTTCTGCCGGGTATTCCTCCCGTCAGGGCCCCCCAGCACGCAGGGGCCGTGCGGGCTCCGTGTTCCTGGAGCTCGGTGCTGTGCCGCACGGGCCTGTGCGCACACGGCCGGGCGGGGAGCTCTGGCACGTTTCACCCTGGATGGTTTTCTCTGGGAACACCTGAAACTGGCCGTGTGTGCCTGGTGCTGACGCTCACCATGCTTGTGCAGACCCTGCAGTCTTTTCACGCCGTGTTTCACAGCCCGCGGGAATTTCAGCAATGCAGCTCTTCCTGCGGTTTTTGCCCCCCCAGAGTGCTTGTTTTGAAATTGATGGGGATGGAAAACTAATTCTGAACACACCTACAGCTCCGCTCTTAGTCAACCACTTGCTTGCAAATGCTGTCCTTTGTTTACGGCATAAGGACGTGCCTGTAAAATTGAGGGTGGTAGTGGAACCCGTGGCAAAGAGTACACAACTTTATGTCGCATACAGAGAATGATGAGACTCAAATTAACATTCATGTAATCTTAAAAATATATTTTTAACCGTTTCCGGTTTTAACTTAAGTCATGAAACAGTTGTTCAAATATTTAAGCAGGTAGTCAGATGAAAAAGAGGTGGAGTTTTCGTTTTGAAAAGAAAAAGCTGACTTTATTTCACCTTTCCTGCAGCCCCTTTTTTCTTTGTGAATCATGTCACTCTTCTCTATTAATGTATGGGAAATTGAGAGATGATTTTCCGGGAAATCCAAGTGTTTTATTACAATCTGGGAAATTGGCAAATAGTCTGTTTGCCTGAATGCAGTGTGGGGCAGTAGTCGTGTGACTGCCTTACTGACACCTGCTTTGTGTGAGTGCTTTAGTCTGGTAGCCCAGATACCGATTTCTGTTCTTTTTTTAGATTCTGCTTGCAACTGTACAGTGCTTGTATTTGATTCTATTTTAGTTCCTACGATAAGTGAGTTATTTTCTTCTATATGTTTTTTTTCAGCATACTTCCCTGAAGTGTTTGAAAGCTTCAGCCTCTGTGGTACTTAATATATTAAAAATTGGACTTGGTGATCTTGGAGATTTTTTGCTACCTTAATGATTCTGTGATCCTTTAGTGGAGTACCAAGGCAGCACCACATAAAGCATATGAGCTTGCCATGATATTGCACTGATAGTCCCTGCTTGCATTTGAACGCAAAAATCTTAATGTTCCTTGGTCAAGCACTTGTCTTGCATTTAGTGCTACTGAGTGGAACCTAGTCTCCCGCCAAATCAGAGTACTGCTATTTTGGGTGGTGTCAACACAGCATTTCTTTTTTAATTAGAGGGTGCAAATCTTGTTTCCCTAAATATTGACCTATTGTCAATTAAACATTTCATCAATTTAAAATTTTTTTTTCATTGCAAAATAGTTGAACTGACAGGTACTAATAAAGTATCAGTCAGTATATAGAGTGTTGTGTTTTAGAAGAACAAAGTCATGCAAATTGCTTTCTTCACTAATCTCAGAGGTAGTTTCTCTCAAATAGTGCAATCAGATAATTTCTCTGGTTGGCTTTCTTGGGCAGTTTGTGGCTATTTTCTTTCTTTAGATAACTTTTTCACTGTACAGAGATAAAGCAGTTCTTTGTTTTCTGTTTATAAATACTTACTATTTCCCCCAAGCTGTTAGAACCAGTGTGTAATAATAAAATAAACAGAAAAACCTACCAACCAAACAAAACCCAGGATGCTACCCCTCCCCTAAACCTGGAACCAACCTAAAATAAACACCCACAACACACTGTGCAGACTAAGATACTAAAATGGCTGAAGGGACTAATTGTATTGTTGCTTTGCCTCTTGTTCTTCCCTCTTTATAAGTTCATTGTAAGTGCATTATAAGTTAATGTAAGTTAGCCCCTTTTGTTGTGAGATAGAAGTGTCAAGGGCTCTTAGTGTGGGGCAGTTCTGCCAGTACTGGAGGCTGTAGTCTACTACTGCATGTCTGTAGAGTAAAGTCTTCTTTTACAACGTTTAGCAGCATAATTTTGCCGAGCAGGGCAGGCTTCAGAAACCAAACACTGGGTTTTTTGTCAAGGGAAGTATGCTGCTAGAACCTCAATAAGAATTAGCAGATTATTCCCTGACAGAAAAGTGGAAGGTCATCAGTGAGCTGGCCATTGATATATTGCTGGAGATGGCAGCTTTTGTACTTGTAGGTGAGTTGTGATTCAGCTTTAAGCGGGAGATGCTATTGCCCAGATTTTTTTTTTTTTTTTTGATTTTTTCTATGTTAAGGCTCTCAGTTCTGTCCCTGACTGTCTCTGGAAGGGATCTTCCATAGTTCGGCAACTTTTTTGGTGACAGGTTTTCTTCAGATCTAATTATGATCTTTCAAAATACAAAGTAAGGCTGCTTGATTTTTCAGGTGTTTTAACTGAAACATCCAGAATGTCTAGAAATGCAGGTTTTTCAAATCTGCTTGACCTCTACCTGAGAGTGCTTGAAGAACAAAGAAAAATAAAGTCTTTATAGTATTCTAGAAATGTCTGAGGTACCATGCAGGAAAACCAGATGCATGGTGGTTGTCTTCATTAGTACTGTTTGAAGAACAGGCAGAGCTACAGATTGGCAGACTCCTCTGCTTTTTGAATTCCTGAAAAAAAAATTCTGGCGCTAAAGCTGTTTTCAAGTATGTAGTATAGTAGATGACTAAAGACAACACCAGTTTGTCAGGGACAAATAGCTGAAGTAATCTAATCTATTTCATTAATGACTGATAGATCTACTGTATACAAAAGGATCTGTTTATAATCTTATATATTGCTTAGTAGGACTTTGATTCTGTTCCTTAGGATGTTTTTGCTTGTGAAAGAAAGCTGGGAAGAGTCACTGTTGTGGCTGAGGCTATTCCCATGTCAAATACTTTTAACGGTTTTCAGAGTTTCCCTAATGAAATAGTATGATGGTTAAAACTGTAGAAGGCACAAAACTGTGTGAGATTTACGGTCTTTCTGAAAGTGGTAGTGTATCAAAATACCTTAAAGATTGTGAGGGGGAAACGGGTATATCTGAGCAGAATTTTCTGCCTGTATTAAGCAGGAGCAATCAACCACAGAAATACAGGATAGAGAAGTAGTGTTATGTTTCCTGGAGGGAGAGAATTTGGAGGCCTCAATAAAACTGAATTTCTGAAGGTAGCATCCTATTTGTATTTATACTTTTTCATGAGGCATGGAACAGCGTTTATTCTCTGTTCAGGTCTCCTCAGGCACTTGATGGGAGGCTGGCGGAATTCTTCACAGATGTGCTTAACTCTTTCTAGCCCTTCTTTAAGAATATAATATTGGAGTGTCTTTGTTAAATTTGGTGCTGTATTAAGCTCTAAGAAAGTGTGGGGTTTTTCATTCTCTGCTGTTTCATTTAGTAACTTGAGATTTCTGTACTGGGCAGAGTAGTTAGTTCATTTGTAATGTAGATATCATGAGACAGTTACTCTTAGGTTGGCAGGGTAATTTAATACTGTTGGTAGTAGGGAGTCTATCATATAAAGGAAATTAAGGCTGAACTGCGTCTTTTATGATGCGTGTAGTGTTAGTAGCTGGGTAAAATAAAAAAATCTTGACTGATTTTTTCTGTGTCTGAGAAGAAGCAGAAAATCCTAAGCTAATATAAGAGCGTGTCAATTGTATTTTATTGGTTAAGCTGTGCTTCCTGTGCCAGTGTTTCAGCTTTTTTTTTTCAGCTTTTTTGTATTAATCTGTAATTGCCTGGTTGTTCAGAAACTGAGTATGCCAATAAATACTTCTCCATTCATGGTGAGGGCTCTTGTTACTTTGTCATTTCTTTAATAGGAGCATCTTCTAAGCCATTGAAGGTTGTACAGTGTATGAGAGCTCTTCTAAACGAGTTACTTCAGGACAACATTTTTTTAAGTGATTCTGGAATTTCAGCCAGCTGATACTAGGTAGCGGTATGCCAATAGTGAGATGGCAGTCTAAATAAAGAGATGAAACAGGGTGATAGCTAAGGAGCTTACCTTTCTTTGAGCTAGCAACCAGCTTCAGTGGCAAATACTGCTTTCCACAGGAAGGCATGGCTTTATATCCTGCAGTAATGTATTTTAAGGCCTGATTCTAGTCTTAAGGCCAGATATGTCTACACTGTTGGATTGGATTTAGTTCCCCAGAAGAGTTCCTCTCAAGCATTGCATTTCTCACTTTGTGAATTTTCTTCTATTTAATCTTTCTATGTGGAGAGCTGGTTTTAAATAGTTTTTATCTAAAAATCTTAAACTGTTATTTTGAAAATGTGTATACATTAATTCAAAACAATTTTAGTTTCAGTGTTTTGAAGAAACAGGCCTTTCTTTTTGTTTTGAGATTAAAATAGGAACCATCTAAGAACATAAAGATGTCGTTTACTGATAACTGCAAAGTCACTTTTGTCTTTGAAAGTGAGTTAAGTTTTGGTGGAAATCAGTTGCCTCTTCAATTCAGCATATGCAGTACATTTTTATAGTACTTCTGAAAGTACCCTCATGATAACAGCTAAGCGCAGCATCTTTCACGAAAACATTTACCTTCTGCTTTGGTAGAAGCTTTTTAGGTGTGACTGTAATAAAACTTTGTGACTAATGAAGTGTATGCTGTATAATTTTTTTGTTTACGTAGGAGAAGGTGTGGCTGTAATGGGCACAGAAAGCTACATGCCTGATAAAAGTGCCTTAATGAAGCTGATACATAATTGTTTTGTTATTTTTGCTTCTGTGGAATTTGCTGCTATACTGTAAAGAAAAGACTTCTCTGAGGAAACAAGAATGGTACAATAGAGCAGTCAAGGGCTTATTTCGAATAAATGGTTGAGAAATATATGGGATATCCTGAGTTTTTTACAAGTGATCTATCTAAACAGAGAGATAGTAACGGGATGGTTTGTTCTAATGCAGGTGTTGATAGTTTGATAAATATGTTTGATGAAAGGCAGAAAAGTTAAAACATGTGCATCTTTGACTAGAAACAGGCAGGTAACTCGAGTTATTTTCATACTACAGAATGCTCTGTGTGTCAAGCCAATACGGAGTACAAGGACTGTTTTTAGTGTTTGACATTCAAATCTGAAAGTAGAAAATGGGGAGACACAAATTTTGTTGGTGAAAAAATGTCAAAGAATAATTATTCCTCTATGTCCTCAAGGTAGTACTGACATCACAAACTTTAGAGGTTTTTTAGTGTAAATAAGAGTTTTCACTGCTTAGTGCCCTCAAGCATAACAGATCTACTTAAACAGTTTACCGAGAAATTAGTAAAAGAAATTGCTCACTTTACCAAGTTCTAAAGAGATTTAAATGTAAGTAGAGGTGAATTTCAGTAACAGCATTTCTTTTAAATCTCCAGAAAAGTGGAAGTACTGGAAGTCTTAACAGCAAAGTCATAGCAAAAACTATTTCACTTAAATCAAACTAGCTAAATGTTCATCTTGATGGAGAGGCAAGTCAGACTGGCCACAGTAATAAATTTTATTTTTTTAAATAATACATAAAATTCCTGTGGTAAAATGATGGTTATTAAAAAGGCCTGAAGCAGTTTAAATAAAAATGTAACTGGTCAGTGAAATTTTTAGTAATGGATTTGTGCAGCTCACTCTCCCTTTGTATAATACCTTGTCTGTATGAAGCTGTATGAACTTAGAGCAGTCCTGATGGTAACAGAGTAACTAAACACAGAAGGACGGGCCAAGCAAAAATACATCATGGCAAACTATACCAAATGAATTGAGACCCTTGTTTCTCTAAAATAGCACAGCAGGAATAGGAAGGTGAATTAAAATTCTTGAAATTTCAAACCTGAAAGAGGTGCATTACAAGTAGACTAACACATAGTTTGATGTGTTTTTATGCTCTATTAGCTCTTACATACAGATTTTAAATATGTATTTGAGGTACGCTCCGCTAGAAAAGTTGTTCATTAGCTATCCAGGAACATTTAATTTAAACATTTAACCCTTTTGAAAATTAGTTGCTTACTTCCAGAAGGAGAAAAAAAGAGCAGAATAGATTTTCCTCTTGAAATTTGTGCTGAACCTAAAGTTGGGCTAGTAGTCTATTTAAGGACAGAGATTTGCTTCTGGATCTATTGTATATCAAGATGATGAACCAGAGTTGTCCTAATATATTGCTGGAAATGACAACATTGGAATTACATATTTTTGATTTCTTCAGAGGACTTCAGGGCATCTTGCTGAAGATCTTTGGTTTTGTCTAATAAGAATCCTGGTCATGTGAAGTATGAAAAGTTTGTTAATATGTTTTAAAGTGTACAATGAGCAACTCATCTGTGTAAATATCTTCCAGAGATTTTAATTAAGTGTCTTTTTGTCTTGCAGTTCTGATCTGTTTTCCCAAGTGAGCGTGGTGTGGCTGGAGCCAACATTTAACAATGAGTGGTGCAGCGTTAGGCCTCGAGATAGTGTTTGTCTTTTTCCTGGCCTTATTCCTACTTCACCGGTATGGAGACTTCAAGAAACAGCATAGGCTGGTGATCATAGCAACGTTATTGGCTTGGTATCTCTGCTTCTTAATTGTATTCATACTGCCTCTTGATGTCAGTACGGTAAGAAACATGCAGGACTTCCTGCTTAATTGCATCAAAGGTGTATGGTACTTCTCCTAACTAATGGTTGCCAAAGACAATCTCTTAGAAACACCAAAGATATCTTCCATGTAGTATCTTAATAAATTAAGCATGACAATGTCTTGTGTTTATAATTAATTTTAGTTTTTGTTGGTCTCATCAGATAACAAATTATTTCAAACATTTAACATTTCTTTTTTTTAATAACAATTTTTAAATCTGTTTAGGCAGCATAAGGGCACTTTCAGTATTTTACTTACTTGACTGCTGATTGAATGTTGATTTGAATGTTTATTGGTATAATTAATTCCAAATGTAAACCTGGAGTACAAGCAAAGTCTTTAAAGTAGGACTTACTACTTTTAAGTAAGTATTATGCCTCTTTGGTCACTGATATAAAATAAATTGTCTTTTAGACTATTTATAATCGATGCAAACTTGCGGTTAACTCCAGTCCTGCAGAAAGTAATGGCTCTTACATTACCCTTGCTCCAAGGTATGACCTACGTGTTTTTTTCTTTAGACTGTATTTTATAATTTTCTTTTTTAATTGATAGGAGCATGTTGTGTTTTTAACATTATTAAATAAGTGTTATCTGTGTGATGTAAAATTTGAAGTTTGTAAATATAAAGGGCAGTGAGGGAAAAAGTGATGAAAGGTGGATCTTTATCTGCTGGGAGAAATTGCATAGTAATTATGTAGTAGTTCTAGCTGATTACCCAAATATTTTTTTTGTGTGTCACTAGATTTCTTTTTTTTTGTTAAAGCAATAGGACTAAGCTTTTTGTGCAGTCCTGGTTATGAGGAGAGACTTTGATGAATGCTTCTCTTCACAATCTTAAAGACTTTAAACCTGAAAATCTAATTTTATACCTTTAATTTATACCATATGAATGAAATTAGTTGCTTGTCTTACATGTCAGGAGCATATCTAATTGCTTCTTACAGTTACATATACAAGGCAATTGCAGTTATCTGAAATGTTCCACGAAAGTAATGGTAGCCCACTAGTTGCGTCCTGGCAGGAAGAAATGATCCCTAAACATGGAGAAATAGATTAACATGAGCTCTTTCCGTGACTGCTCATCCATTAGCCTACACTGGCTGTTTCCCTGTACTGTTGATGTGTGCAGTGTAGTAATCTATAAGAGCCTTTAAGATCAGAGCCTTTAAGATGTCAGCTGATATGTCTGTGCAAAGTATTGCCAGTCTTGCTGCCCCGGAGCAGGGCCTGGAAGCATGGTGAAGTGGTGAAGTGACAGTCACACAATATTGCCCGCTATACTTGAGACCACCCAGTGGATGTTATTTAAACCTATTTAATTATATACACAATTTGAAAACTGTTCAGCAGCCTGTTAATTTATCTATAGCTTCAGACAAACTTTTTTCATAGACTCACAGAATGGTTTGGGTTGGAAGAGACATTAAAGATCATCCAGTTCCAATCCTCTGCCAGGGGCAAGCTTCCACTAGACCAGGTTGCTCAGAGCCCCATCCAACATGACTTTGAACACTGTCAGGGATGGGGCATCCACAGTTTCCCTGGGCAACCTGTACCAGGGCTTTATCACCCTTACAGTAAAGAATTTCTTCTTAGTCACTAATTTCAACCTGCCCTCTTTCAGCTGAAAACCATTGCCCCTTGTTGTGTCACTTTGCCCATACAAAAAGTCCATTTTCTTCCTTTTTATAAGCCCCCTTTAGGTACTGGAAGGTGCTATAAGGTGTCCTGGTACCTTCTCTTCTCCAGGCTGAACAACCCATACTCTCTTAGCCTCTTATAAAGGTTTCAGCACCTTTCATAGGAGAGGTGCTGAAACCTTAGTCATACTACCTGTCATTCTATCTTGAGTTGATGTTTGGAAAATATGAAGTCTGTGCACATAAAAACTTACAACTCAGGCTGAACTAGTTGGACCCTGGAAAACACCAATTATTTCTCATTAGGTAATCCTATCTAAGTTGACTTTATTGCCCCTTGACTCAGCCTTGCTTCATTACCCAGATAGGTGTGTAGAAAAAAAACCAAACTGCCTCAGTGTAGATGGGCAGTTTTGTTTTTTTTTTCCCTTTCCTCCCTGAAAGGGTTCATATGACTTTTCTGGTCTTCTGTAGTGAGCACTACTTGTCAGAAGAGTATTGGCTTGCTGAGTCAAAATTTATATAAAACTGACTTAATCCAGCTGGGTGGCAGAAGAAACAACTAATACATTCCTTGTATGACTAAATGATGATGATGTGCCTAGATATTTTTTAAAAACCTGCTCCACTAACTAAAGTTTAATGCTTCTCTGCCTAAACAAGTGTTCTTTTTGTGAATGAAATAATCACTATTGAAAACCAAAAACTGTCACCTTATAATGCTTTATTGAGTAGTCCTCTTCAGTCTTGAGGCTTCTATTTTTTTTTCTCTAAGAAAGATGTGCTGTACAAATATATTATACATGGTTAGGAAAATGATAAATATATCTAAGTAGTTATTCAGTTTATTTGTTTGGGAGATGGTTGATTGCTGACTGTGTACTCAAATAGTATTGTACTACTTCTATGTTCCTTTCAAAGGCTTTTCTAGATAGGAATTTATAGAAGATGGTTTTTATACTTATGGCTCTGCAACTAACAATATTCTTCTTTACATTATAACAGCAAACAAAAATGTTTCAAACCCTGGAGTTATATTCCTGATGGAATTATGCCAATTTTCTGGCGTGTTGTATATTGGACATCTCAGTTTTTAACATGGTAAGTAAGGCAAAAGAATATTACAAAGGCTATGATACAGTTTTTAAGTGTACCATCTTAACAGTCATAGCATTCTTTAAAAATGTTTATCACTATGGCAAACAGCTTTTAAATTGCATATTATTTTCTAGCAATGACATTTCTGTAATAATTACTATACTAATTTATTTCTTTTATTTCTTCTGTGGAAGCAAATTTCAGGTGGCAGCTATTTACCCTTGGTTCACTTTTGTAGTTGAAACTAAACAATTTACACGTGTAGGTGTTTATTGATAAATTGTCTGAAAAAATGAGTTTTAGACAACCAGACACCAAAATAATTCCATGAATAATTTGAGTAATTTTTGAGTAATATTGACTGTATTGCATAAAGCTTTAGATACAGATTCTGTGGATATAGCTACAGAAAAAAATATTTGTCTATGGACATTTGTGCTGTCTGTGCTTTGTGTGGTTTCTATCAACCTGTCGTCAAATAATTGTTTTGGTAGTTACTCAAGGATATCAGGGTTGGTAGTTCATTCTTATTTATCATAGATTTTTCATAGCAAAGCTAACCGTATTGTTTTTATCTGCAGCTTGGTTAAGGTTTGCCATCAGACAGGTACATCTAGATTTAAAACATCTAAGTAGCTAATTTCTTAGAAGCTTTGAAGTCTTAAACTTTAACACCCCTACCTCAGTAACCTCATACTGCTAAAGTACTTTTTTGGGGGGGTTGGTGGTTTGGGCGTTTGGGAGATTTTTTTGGTGGGGTTTGGTTGTTTTTTGTTTTCTTTTTCTTTTTTTTGATTGACTGATGTAGTTTTATTTTGTTTCCTTTTCTCCTAGGATTCTGCTACCTTTCATGCAGTCATATGCTAGATCAGGAGGGTTCTCCATCACTGGAAAGATTAAAACTGCTTTGATTGAGAATGCCATCTATTATGGCACTTATTTGTTAATTTTTGGAGCATTTCTAATATATGTGGCTGTAAACCCAGACTTCAATTTACAATGGTAAGAATAATGTTGTAAACACTTCCATTAATTCTTACAGAATTGTCATGGATGCTTTCTTCTATGGATGAAAAAGGTCTTTCTGCAAAAACTAGTTTTAATTATAATATTTTGCTAGGCAGTTAGAAAATTACGTTAACTTTTTATATGAAAGGGGCTTTTTTGAATATTTTTATAAAGATTTGGGGTTTCGTTTTCTGATTTTA
Organism: Turdus rufiventris; assembly: GCA_013186435.1. Taxonomy (NCBI): domain Eukaryota; kingdom Metazoa; phylum Chordata; class Aves; order Passeriformes; family Turdidae; genus Turdus; species Turdus rufiventris. Next base: position 2,046,083 of record PYHW01010480.1, on the reverse strand, counting down.
GTATGTACAGCAGAGGAAACCTCTTGTATTTACAATGGTGCTTTTTTCTCCATACAAACACATTTGCAATATTAGTAACTTCCAGTGTTTTCAGAACAAAAAATCAGTATTTCCTGTGTAGTGCATCTGAATGCTGTAGACTTTAAAGATGAAAAGGAAAGTTAAAATTATTGACATGTAAAAATTGCTTATAGTCTTCCATACCAGATGGAATAGAAATCTGAGTACAAATTTCTGAACACACTATTTTGAATACAAATCCTGGTTTCTGAGGCTGTTTCTTACAGTGACTGCCATTATGCTATTTTGACCTCACTGTCAGTAAATTTAGTGAGTTCGTATTGTTTCTTAAGGGAACATATTGCTTTAAGAGAACACTTTCTTTGAGAACAAACAAATAAATTCTTATTTTCCCTTCAAAGTGGGCAGAACATGAGAAATACAGGAAAATTGTGGCAACTTTAAATGCGACCGAGCAGTAGACAGGCTGCAGGCAAAAATTTAGATGAACCAGTCTGTTCCTGTAAACTTGATAGCCATATTGGTACATATTCATACTTCAAGGCTGGTTTCTTGCAGGCAGGATAGGAGGGTGTTGTACTGTTTTGTTTCCTTAGGAACCAGCTTCAGACTATAGGAATAGCCGCTGCAAATACATGGGGTCTGTTCCTTCTTGTGTTGCTTTTGGGTTATGGTTTGGTGGAAATCCCTCGTTCTCACTGGAATGGAGCCAAGAGGGGTTATCTACTCATGAAGACTTACTTCAAAGCTGCCAAACTGATGACTGAAAAGGCAGATGCAGAAGAGAATTTAGAGGATATTATGGAGGTAAGTAACTAACTTTCCCTGTGGAAAAAAGTGAAGGCTTCTGCTAGTTGTGTCTGAATTCATTGGTGTTGGACACTTCTAGCATGAGTTTACTGTTAAAATTCTGTAAATTAAGAAAATTATCATAATGTGCCACTTGATAATACTCAATCCTCTGCAAAAGTGGAAACAGAACTCAAAAATCATAGCAACTTGATAACATTATTTGTTGAGTCTATTCTTTTATTGTCCCTTCTGAAGTAGTACTGGTCACTAACATTTCAGAATGAGCATGAGCAGGCAGTGTACACTATTGTTCAAATTGTGTACCGCTTTTAAGCTCTGCTCTGTATTTCTGGAATCTTGATAAGAGATTCTAAATTGTGGTGCCATGTTTGCATGCTTTTTGATAAGAAAATATATAGATAATTTCACAATTATAAGGTGCACATCCGGAAGTTGGCAAATTTCGCAACTTTGTACATTATATAAAGCACACCAGACTATAAGGCGCACTTT
>PYHW01010480.1:1994887-2018115 GCA_013186435.1 Turdus rufiventris | reverse complement strand
GGTGATAGAATAGATACCTTTTATCACACCCTGTATTGTAACATGCGGCTTATAATCAGGTGCGGCTTATAATCGTGAAATTACTGTAATTAACTGAAAACTACCTGGCGGGGGGGGAGAGGGTGTGTGTGTGTATAAGGACAGTGTAAACAAGGATGATAAAGGAATGCAGCCTAAAGTTTAATAATACTAACTTAACAGTACTTTAGCTAACTTAGACTTAACTATTTATAGCTTAACTCAAACAATCAATCAGAGAAATAACTTAACAGCATTTAGCCTAAATTGTAATTCTAACTTAACCTAACTTCCAGATTTACTATAGCCTACGTGCAGGGGTATGCATGCAGACATAGTCAGTACAAGCTAAGATAGCTGTAGAAAAATCTGCCTCAGAGATCAGTGAAAACACTCCCTGTAGATGCTTTTGCATCTCCCAGTGGGCAAAGGGCTGGACCTTGTGGAGTGAGGTATCAGTCCAGGACACATCGTGTTTTGGAGATCCTCCAGGTACAGCAGACCTGAGGGTTTGCTGGCTCTGGCAGGTGTCCCCCTCAGAGGGACATTGCTGCTCACAGGCCCACTACAGTCCAGGAGAGCTCAAAGGACCTTGGACCTCTGTTTATTGGGTTACAAGAGAGCTTTAGTCATAACAGTGTCTCACCCTGGCCACAGTTTGGGTTGGCATTTCCTTTGAAAGTGTGAGAATAGGAATGTTATGCCATTCAGGCCAGAAAAATATTTTCCAAGACTGGTCATGAGAAAAACAAGTTTGTTAGGAGTTCCTGGGAGCAGACAGTGTTTCTGATAAGCTCAGGAAGGGCTGAGCCCAGGTGGTGTTTTCAAGGGCAAGGCCTAACAAACATTTTCTCAGATCACGCTGGAAAGGAACAGCGCGGGGGTGCGCTACCACAAAAATGTATAGGAATCATGAAGAAAACACTAAAGTGGTATGTGAGTCCCAACATATTTCAGTGAGCAAGCAGCAGCTTCCAAGCCCATGTTTCACAAATAACTACCAGGTCTATTGCACAAGGCCCATGGCAGCCAGTGTGGCACAGCACCACTCCCTTCAGAGACAGCTTGTGTTTGGGCAGGAATGAGGAAAAGCCAGCCTAGGGCAGAGAGAGCCAGGACAAAGGAAGTGTGTTGAGAGGCAAAGCATGGCAGTGTTTGAGCAGTGGTGGGGAGGGAGGTGTGAGTTTTGCTGACTCCTGGAATGAGTTTATCATCTTTTGCTGCTCCCAGCCTTACCTTGTATTTTCTGTAGGAAATCTGATAGCAACATGTTGACGGATGGTCCCTGAGGCCTCAGAATATGTAGCTCTGGCTGCAGAGGAGCAACAAAAGCCTGTGCTGGGCTCGATACTGTGCTGCCACCTTGTAGCTTTTGCCTCTCATTTCTGGTATTAAACCCAAGCACAGTTCATGGCTTGAAGTTAGGGATATCCTCACACAGGGAAATTGAGGAAGTGATTTGGGAGAGAGTGTGACCAGTCGTTGTGCTCAGAGCACCAAAATAATATTCTTGTGTTTTTGCCTCTCAGACAATTCAGTTGCGGGTTGGGAAGACACAGACACTGGGAGTCCAGCCTTCTCAACTAATTCTTAAAAGGGCTTCACAGATCACTGGAAACTTGTTTTCTCTGAGCAATAAACATTGCAGAGACTGTGATTAAAGAACACTGATGGCTGTAAAGCAGTAACCAAGCAAGTGTTGAACAGCAGGACTGGGATCTGCAGGCTCAGGGGAGCAAGTGGCTGGGCAGGATCTGTCCCAGGCACCCACAGAGGTGAAAGCCCTCTCCTAGAGGGGATGACAGCATGAATTATGGTGAGTGTAGCCCTTTTGTTGTTGGCTCTGGGTGATTTGGAATTATTTTAGAGCTAGAAATAAATAAAAATCTTAAAAACGCTTCCAGAAATGGAACTTGTTTCCCGTTGGTGCTGCTGAAATATAATCAGATATTCAATCACAATTTACTGGGAACAATAACCCTAATGAGCTCTCGGAATTGCCAGGAGCCTTAATTACTAATGAGCTACAAGAATTAACAAGCTTGATTCTACTCTCATTGAAATGAAGGGCTTTGTCAGCAGCAGTAGCAAACCATGTCTTAGGTGTTTATTTCTCTGTGAGCTGTTAATGGGCTTGACTGAGCTCATTAGTATATTTGAACAAAGAACAGATACAAAACCAGTCATTAGATTAGCTATAGATTCTGTCCATTGGAGCCCATAGCTTGTTGATCCTTCAAAAGGATCCAAGCTGTAATGTTCAGTGTGGCAATTTGAGCTTATCTACCACAGGGCAAGATGACACTTCATTTACTTTGGAGTAGATATGCTGATAAATACTAAACCAGTATCTCTCCAGAAAAGTATGTTCAAGAAAAAGATTGAGAACAGCTGGCCCAAGGTCACAATGAAGAAATTTGAGCTTTTATTTTTTACTCTGAAATCTTTTAGCACTTGAAGAGAACAATAAAATATCACAGTCTTCAAAATTATTCTTGGGTTCCAGTAGTACAGTGTTAAGATTCAAAAGCTGCTTCCTTGGATGCTTATACTCAGTATATTTTTCATTTCTCTATTACTTTAAAATCAAAAACTCCGACAGTCTCTGCTATCTTCCACTTTGGCTTCTGCTACAAAATCAGGAAAAGTACAATAGCAACTCTTAACCTATGTAGAGTCAAGTTTCTATTGGATTTGATTTTTCTTTCTTTGGTAACTTTTTCAAATTTGCTGTGTTCTTCCTGGTGACAGAAAGTGATCTTAGAAAGATGCAAAAAAATGTTTATTCACATGACTTTAGACATCCACAGTTAAGTAGGGATGAACTGCAGAGACACAAGACACAGGAGTGTCCATCCCTTGTGGCTTGCTTGCAGTAGGGCACTCTGCTACAGCACATGCCTTACTTTTCTACAGCAGAGCAGGAAGGATTTAAAAACTTCATTGATGTTATGCCAAACTTCTTCAAGGAACTGAGGTCTTTGTGTATAATAGTGGTATGCCAGTTGATTCATAAAACTCAGGTAAGTGCTGAACTTCTATGTGTAATAGAAAGCAAGACTCTTTAACTGAGTTCTACTACTTTTGTACATTTGAATTGCTACTTCTTTGTCAAATCTATGAACTGTGACTTCTTCAAATTTTAGTCGTTTAGAATTTAATGAAGTTAGCTAACTCTTCAATTAATCCTTTTGAAAATAATAATTAATATCCTTGACAAATAGAAAGAATCATCTATTCTTGTTACTACTTCAATGAGTACTTGGAAGATTAAATTTCTTTCATAGCATTTGCATCTACTTAATCAGGAATCTTGTGTCAGCAGCCTCTTTGCCAGATGCATGTGTGATTGTCCCACCCAAACGCTGCCACTTGCCACCCCACACCACCACATACTCTTCTGGACTGCTTGCTGCTTTCATTGCAACAGAAAACTGTGGGCTGCTTTTCAACAGGCCCCTGTTAAGGTGTTTGAAATAAGCTTGGTATTCACATGGGGCAAAGTCCTGATTTCCAGAAAGCCATGGACTACCTGCAAAAACTCTATGCAACAGATTGTGCAGATGATGAAGATCTGTTTAAATATCTGCCTATGTGTACAGCTACACAGCTTTTCATTTTACATGAGCTAATTTATTTTACATTTATTTTTATTATTTCTATATTTTACTTTTTAATATTTTTATATTTTACATTTATTTTACATGAGCTGTCCACATCAGCCACTCAATGAGAAACTTGTTGAATATTCTACAAGATAGCTCCAAACTCATTAAATCCCTGAACTCATTGCAGTGATCCTTTCATCTTCCTCATCAATTGAAGAACCTCTTTTCAGAGCAGTCTCCACAAGATTTGGGCAAGAATAGAGCAGAATTTTTCAAGAGGATCTCCTTCCCCTCCCTTGCAACAGTGAAGGGCTGAATTCTTGGCATGGGCAGAAGGAGTTCAGTGGGTTTGGATCCAAGCTGTGTCATTTCACAATTCCCATGTCAGGAGCCCATAGCACATTGTCCCTCTCCAGGAAAATTTTCTAGGAAAGTCCGTAGGCTAGGCAGTTGATGAATGATGTGCTTTGTAAACTTTGCAGAAGTTTATCATCTAAGGGTGGCTCCAGTGTGTTCCCTGGCTTCTGAGTTAAACATTAAGGCAGGGGACTGATGCCTTATTCATTCAACTGAGAGAAGATTTCTCACACTAACAACCAGGGATGTGCCAAGCAAAAATTTCAAACCCTGAGAGATAATGTTACACCACCCAAGGATGAGATGTGTTGCTTTTTGTGTTTCCTTTCCACATGCCTCAGTTTGGGTAGCAGGTGAAAACTGCAGGTGAAAACTACACTGACCTGGATTTCATACCTAGAAATAAATGTTTTGCATTTTATTCAAAGTACAAGATCCACGAGGTATATACCTGGACTTGAGACTGCAGGACTTAAGTCCCTGAATGTGTTTACCTAAAATCTGTTTCATCTGGCTGCATAAGCTTTGAGTAGGAATAACATAGTAAAGAATTGGCTGTGTATAGGGAAGGGAGAGAGAACTTGCACTTAATTACTTTTGCAGCCTTACTTCATTGTTTTAAGCCTGTTATTTAAAAAGCCACTGTTTGGGACTGTGAGGAATGGAGATTGGACTTTGCAGATAACCCAAGCTGCTTAAGGAACTGTACACAGAAATGACAGTCAGTGTACCCACCCTCGACAAACCCGTCAGTGCTGCTGGGAAACCCTTTTTTATACACAGCAGTGCACTCCTGGCCATCAGAGTACTAAGTACCTTGCCAGGGACTCGACTACTCCCATTTTAACTCCCATGATAGTTCCAATATTTTCAAGTGGGAGACATTTTAATATACTGCTTTTGACTCAGCCTTCATTTCTTTTTCCTGTGGATTCTTCAGAGTCTAAAATTTATTTTGTCCCCAACTAAGAAACAAGCACTGTTTTGTGCCATGTAATGACAAATCCTCCAAGATAAGGTTGAAACTCCAAATTTTCCAAAGGTCCAGAGCCATCTGTTTTGCTTTAGATGAGGTCTGGTTCCTTATGGGCAATGAGGGACTGGTGTGACAGTGCAGTTAGGAGTATTTGGTTGACATTTGTGCCAAAGCACTGCTGAAAGCAGCCAAAGCCACCATCTTTATTGATGTTGAAAACCTTTTTGGTAGGTCACCTTTTTGGTGATGACAGGGCAGGGTGGTGCAGGTCAGTGCAGGCAGGGAGCCATGTCAGCAGAAAAGCTGGACTCCCACACTGGAGTTTCTGCTCAGAGGAGCCTCTTGCACTCCAGGAAGCTGCATGTCATGGGCTGTAGCACAGCACTGCAGCCTCTGGCCTTGGCAGAGACAACTGCTGGTGGACTGAATGTGCCACTCCTAGAGCTTGCATAATATTTACAGTACAATTAGAATTAACATTTGTCTTGTAGTATTCTATTCTAAGAAATATTTTGTTACTTTGGGGTTTGTTTTGGTTTTGGGAGGACATTTTATTTTGCTTTTTTTTTCTTCTTGGCATCATCGAAACAGCCATCTTTGGTGGCATCCGGGGGGTATGACTATTTGTACAGAAACTTGTGAGGTTTCGTCCATCAGAAGATAGTGACTTCCCCCTGCAGATAACAAACATGCCATATTATGCAATTTCTGGGCAGATAATGTTAGCAAATTCTTGTTAGCATTATCTGACCTCAAATGCAGGAATGGTGTATAAGAAACATGGCAGTAGTTGTAGTGTGGTTTCTTGTTCACACATCTGAACTAAATTTTTCACTAGCATGAATCCATTTGAGACAATATGACTAATTTGTTTTTTAAAAGGATAAGTCTTCAGACAGAGAAAGTAGTTTACAAACACTTAAATGCTGACTTGTGCAGTATCCTAGAATAATTGTGTCCTGGTGGTTTGTGCTGCTAGTGGTTTGTGCTGTGGCAGGATCTCCAACAACATCAGCGTCTGTAATGGAGATGCACAACAAGACACAGAGCAAGAGCATTTATCTGTGTGAAAGGCTGGGGACTGGGTGACTCGGGACCATTAGGGAGCAGTACAGATACCAGGCACTTCATTTGTGTTGTCTCAGGCCTAAACATAGAGGTTAGATGCTACTCTTCTAAAATCAGCAGGAACTTTGCTAGGGCAAATGACTTGACTAGTGGAAAAGATCTTGAACCACAGCAGGGTCTTTAACATGTTGTAACTGGACAAATGGAATTTGAAACATTTGGGGATTCCTGCTACCAATTTCTGCAACATGGAGTGTACCTACTTCTCAGCATTTCTCTGTTTGATGCCCTCTGCAGCATGTCCCTATAGATCAGTACCACTGTCCAATGCTCTTTGGTCCCTTCCCACGCAGGTTTCTACTGCACTGTGCAAGGTGAGGTCATGAATGATGGCCTGGGAGCAATGCTCTCCTGCTCCTGGTGGCACTCCCACCCAACCTGCTGCTAGACAAGAGCACCTGGTTTATGAAAGAAAGCCTTGGGTGCATTTGGGGAATTGAACATAGATTTTGTTGTTCCCAGCACTTGATAAAGTAGAGGTCAGACAGAAGCTTTCTGGCTGGTGTGCAAGAAAGAATAAGTCACAGATAGGGCATGCTCCCTCACAAGTTGGACAGGAGGGTCTGTGGTGGATGGTAGAATAACCAATGTCAAAATCTGCTGGGCATCACCAAGATACATTATCATCTCTATTTAAAATTGTTCTTTGGTTATCTCCTAAACAGGGCCAAGTAGGGGCCTACACAAAGCCATCATTACTCTGCAACTCATAGAGAGAGAGATATCACCTGCCTAACTTCCCAGCAAAGAAGAAAACCACCATCCCATTTCAAGGGAAATGGTAACAGGGAGGGGCAGCGCAATCTCATTGCTGAGACAGACCTCAGCTCTGTGGGTGCGAAAATAGTGACACACAACGCAACAGTCTAACTTCCCATTAAAGCAGTTCAAAGCTGGCAAAATGTGTCACGTACCTCAGAAAGAGCAGGAGAAATGTTAGAGTCTCTTTTGGCCCCCTGCTAGGAGCTGAGTTTGAAGAGGTCCTCATACCCCTCTCTCCTCTGCTGTGTTATGTTCGAGGTCTTGTTTATGAGCAAAACCAAAGAATCTTATTATAAGTAAACCCATTAATATTAACCCAAGATTTTATTGTTAACATGTTTGCAGTGAGCCAGGATCTCTCTGGATTCCCAAGCTGGTCATAAATCAAGAGAGATCTTGTGATGACATCAGCCAGCTCTTTTAGGACTCTCAAATGAATCCCATCAGCCCCACAGATGTGTAGGGATCCAGCTGGAACCCTATGATCCCACAGATCCCACATAAATTCAGGGTCAACAGGGAGATGACCATTCTCACAGTCATAGTCCTCCAGCTCAGAGCGTGGAGACCCCTTGGTCCTTCCTGAAGACACAGACAAAGACACAGACAAAGAGTGCATTAAACAAGTCAGAATCTTCAGCCTGCAGACCATTCCAGTGGTTTGTAATACACAGGGGGTAGTAAGCAGATGGAACTAGTTTACATTAGCTCATTCATGTGAAGTCTTTTTTTGAAAGGATTTTTATAGTGAGATCTGTTTTGCTGAAGTCTTTAAAGTCATTATAATAGAAAGAGACAGAACAGTATAGAAAGACATCTCTAACTGGATTTCTAAAATGGCAGTGTGGGGATTTGGCAGTTTTTCCTAGTTAGAATTGACAAAGCCGCAGTTCACAAGTTCTAGCTGGAGTTTCCTGGCTCACTGGTCTGCTTCACCTATGAAGACCACGGCCAGACTGGGTACTGGAGGTTGATACTGGAAAAAACAACCCACAAGCAAGATTACATGGAGCCACAGATAGTGGAGAAGGGGTCTGTCTTCATCTTTGTTGCATATGCATGCCCTGTGAGTGCTGTGGGCTCAGGTCAACACCCACGTTGTGATGGCAGGTCCCCCAGTCCTCTGCTGGGCATTGGGAATGTCCATGGGAGACATCTGCTCCCTTGGAAGCTTTGGGGAAGGTTGACCCCAAACTCCCTTGGGCTTGCCTAGAATGTGCCAAAGACACCTACACATGTCCACTGCTCAGGAAGGGAATGCATGCACTTATTTTAAGAGAGACATTTTCCCAGAGATCTAAATTTTAGAGACTTATGAAACTGGAAGAGGTACTAAGCAATTTCAATTCCACCAAGGCTGAAAATTAGCATGCTCAGAAAGCCTAATGACCTATCCTGAGATTACAGATCTTTAAATCTGACTTCTCTGCCAGGGCAAATGGGCAGAAATGAAGAGTTTGCCAGTGTGTGCCCAGGTGGCCAAGAAGGCCAATGGCATCCTGGCGTGCATCAACAATAGTGTGGCCAGCAGGACCAGGGTAGTGACTGCCCCTCTATGCTGGGGCATCCTGGCTTCAGTTCTGGGCCCCTCACTTCAAAAATGACATTGAGGTGCTGGAAAGAGTTCAGGGGAGGGAAACAGAACTGGAGAAGCATCTGGAGCACAAGTCTGATGAGGAGCAGCAGAGGGATCTGGGTGTGTTTAGCCTGCAGAAAAGGAGGCTCAGGGGAGACCTTATCACTTTCTACAACTTCCTGAAAGGAAGACTTATCCAGGTGGAGTCAGTCTCTTTTGCTATGTCTCAAGCCAAAGGATGAGAAGAAATATTGTTAAGTTAGGCCAGGGAACTTCACACTAGATATTAGGAAAAATATTTTTCTCTGAAAGGGTGGTCAGGAATTGGAAAAAATTGTCCAGAGAGGTGGTGGAGTCACCCTCTCTGGAAGTGTTCACAGGCATCTGTCTGGATGTGGCATTTGGGAATATGTGTAGGGATAATTATTGTGGTGCTGGGTTGACATGTGGACTCAATGATCTTGAAAGCCTCCTCCAAACGTCATGATTCTGTGATTCTGTCACTCTGAGAACCATGCTTAGACTTTGTCTCCTTTTCTTCTTGTGCATATGCATCTGTGCTATGCAGGCACTTGACCTGGTTGCCAGCAGGGCTGTTTCCAGTGCTGGAAAATACCACACCCATACCTCTCCTCCATCTCAGGCTTTGCTCATTAAAGCCCCTGTTGCAAGGCTGGCAAGCCTATTGACCGAGACACTCCTGCAGGACTTTTACAACAACATCACCTCTTTCCTTCCAGCCCTTATTTGAATGCATCTCAGTGAAGATGTATTCATCTGTTTTGAGACAAGACTGTGTCTTCTGTCTGCTGACTCATCTCTGAGTCTCTTACTCACAGCCAGAGAAAAGAGACCGTCACTGAGGCAGCAGCAACTCCTGTGCCAGGAGCTGTGCAGAGGAGCCTGGCAATAGCTCATGCTCTAGGTGAGAGAAGTCACTTCTGAAATGTAGAGGCAATGGAGAGAAGGGGCTCTGGGACATCACAAAGCCCTCTAGAGTGATTGTGTATCACTAGCCATGCTGATGAGTATCCCTTGCATGCGGAGTGCTGAGTTGTGCTGCCATATCAAACGTGCCCTGGTTGGGAAAAGCATCCAGCTCACATACCACCAGTACTTTTCTGGAGTCAGGAGCCAAAACAGTTCCTGTTAATTTGGAGAGGAAGCTCCAGTAAATAACAAGAAAAGAATGCATCCCATTTGTGGTTATTTAAGAAATGATATCACAGAGACTGAAGTCATAGCTGCAGTCAGTTTGGCTCCATGGGCTGGCAAGCACAGAGTTCCCTGCCCTGGCAGCCAATACAGCTCCCCCCTTACTGCCCCTTCCAGATACTCCTGCAGCAGTGCCTGGCCTGGCTCTGCTCTCTCCTGTAGGACTACTGACGTTGTTTCCCACCACCTTTTCCTCTCCTGCCTAATGGTGCTTGCATGACCCCAGATACCTGTAAAAATCCAGATTTCAGAGGATTGTAAAAAAATTACGAAGACTCCCCCTCTTTGCATATGCCTGTGCCAAGAGCAGAAACTTTACAACCACTCTTCCTTCCCCAGGACATTCCAGTCCTTTGTGATTGTCTTTAGGGAGGCCTCTCTGAGGAGCAGCTTGCTGAAACCTTCTCTCTGGTTTTGGCTCCCTCCTCTTTGCCCCCTTCACTGAGGACAGATTGTTCTGGTTGTTGTCGAAGCAAGCTGCAGACTGTTCTTGTTCTATTCTTCACTGCTTCCCCCACTTTGCAATGATTAAGGACAGCTTTTCAGCATCAAAAGGTATTTGATCCTATTAAATGCTGGGCCCATTTAACTATTTTCTTCTGTGGACAAAAGAGAGAGGGTTGAGCACAGAATTTTCTCATGCGTGTTAGATCTCCATCATATTGTTTCACTGTGGTTGACAGAAAATTGCCAATATTTTTGAGGAATGTTGTAGAATGAATTTTAAAAAACCCTAACACCCACAACACTTTTTTCTATTTGCCCTGAAATATTCAAGAACTTAAATAGTCATTAATTCAAGGCACAGGATAAAAATAATCAATTTCCAGTAAACATTAGTTGCTTAACTTCTTAAAAACTGAAATATTTAGTGTTTTCATTTTCCATTCTCCAACTGAAAACAGATTCGTGGTAGATTTTCAAGAAAAGAAAAATTACAAAGATAACTGCCTCTTTTTCTGGAATGCTCCTCAAATCACCTTCAAAAAAAGTTGTCAAGTGCATTTAGCAGCTGACATTGACTTAAAAACACCCAAAATCTGTTTGTGCTTCCTGAGAACAAGGGGAAAAGGCAAGTAAAGGTAAAGGTTAGCAATGCTGTAGTTGTGTAGCCAGGCAGAGTACTCTGTCTCACCGGTGCTGCTGGCAGTGTGCACCCTTTGGGCTGGAAACTCTCCTGAGCCCAGAGGGGTGAGATGAGGGTCAGACCTTAGTGAAGACTGGACTGGGACTCTGTTACAAAGCAGGTCCGGGGCCAGCACCCAGCAGGCAGGTTGGTGGTGACCAGTCACTTAGGAATTATCTCAGTAGCATGAGCACAGTCTGCATGTGCTGGCTGGTCTCTGCTCTGGAGACCAGACAATAGATTTCAGCTGGATAATGACAAACCACACAGGGAGACAGCATTTTTGGATATAAAACCATTTTATTTAGAGTCAGAGTTCAGTTGTGTTTGGAACTAGATGATCTGTAAGATTTTCTTCCAGCGCAAACCACTCAGTGATTCTGTAATTTAATTGAATTACAGCTTAGTTTAAAATCAGAATACTTTTCTCTTGACAGTGTACTTACCATGATAGTTTCTTTTTTAGTGTATGTGAAACTTTCTTAATTTTAATGTCAGGAAAAAAACCACAAAGGCTTAGAGGCTTATCCTGTAAAATTAATCTTCTTTGCTACACAGTGTTCTGGGACTTCATGCTTGCTATTTTTTTAAACCTGTAGTCCACACAAACAACCCTACTGATTTCTCTGCCAAGGAGAAGAAGATACTCTCCTATCTGTTCTTGTCATAGCTGAAGAGCTTCACCACAACAATGGTCATAGGTGGCACATTAAGAAAGAGTGATAGAACCTATAAACTAAACTGCAAAACAACCAGGGCCACTTTTTTGAGACACTTCTTATAAAGTTTATAGGGTATTTCTTATACCTTACCTCCTACCTAAATTCAACATGAAATCTGAATTTTTAGAAAATTAAATTGACATAAATTGACTTTGTCATTAGTTTATAGATCATGTTAGGCCTCATAGTATACTTTTCTTAGTTAATTCAGTCCAGTACTGAACTACAAAATGATAGTTCAGGCTTTTCAGACAAAACCAACAATCAAATAGGTACGCATGTATTCAGTGATAGTTAGAAAATAATGAGGAAAAATTTTGAAGTTCTGATGAAACCTCTATATCCTTTATGTTAAATTATGAATTCACTGAACTCTGCTTACAGCTTTGTACACAGTAATAGAGCAGGTACAACCAAATAAATTGCATCACACCCTGATGTAATCTGAGACACCTGATAGCCTGTTAATAATTTTTCAGATTGGTAACTCATTAACCATCTCAGAAATGTCACAGTACATTTTCCAGAGGAATGTAGAGTTAACATCCATGTGTGTTTGTATGTGCCTGGGCTTACTGGCAGAGGGAAGGAAAGACAGCAGAATGCAGCTGAGTATCCAGATAAAAAATTAACTTATTTTTTTGCTTTCAAGAGCCCATCCCTGTTGTTTCAATCTGCTGCAACCGTCTTAATGTCAATGGAAATTCTGTGCATGAAGAATTTGTTTATTGGGGTGGGAGGCTGAATTCCAAGGATCAACTTGTTGTTCAATGAAAACATTTCTCTAGCCCTCAGTGCCTCTGTTTTGTCTTTGCCGAGTGTGGGCAGGCAGCAGCCCAGATAATGTTCATAGCCCTTTATCTCTTCTGCGTTCCCAGGAGGTCTCTGTAGATCAATTCACAAAACAAAGATAGCGGATGGAAGGATGTTACATTTTCACAAAGGCAGTATTTCTGAATCAGTAAATGATACTAGTAAATAAGTATTGTTCCCTGCTTGTGCCTTAATGTGCAATCAGCTGCCACATGAGAAATATAAAAGAATATTCTAAGTCTTGCACAAGCTTCAGTTTAGTATCAGGAAGTACCTGTTGATGAGAGATAAGCAGACTGCCAGGATGCAAGTGGTATTAGTCTAGCTAGCAATTGCCTAAAATAATTCTCTGCTTTTGCCAGGAAATGATGCAGTTTTTCGTTCTTGCTCAGTGTTTCATCCTTGGCCAGAACAGGGCTCTCCCTTCATTTCCCACTTGCTCTTACACTGATTTCTACATGCTGCCTTTGCCATCAGCCTTGATCTTACGTGTTCACCTTGCTGCTGCCCCAGAGGGCCAGGGAACACACACAAGCTATTTCCTACCCCTAAGGAGTCTATCAACATTCTGATTCCCTACCAAAAGTGGTACATTATCTTACTGACAATGTTTGTCACCTTCTGCAGACCGAGTTGCTAATAGCTGTATCTAGGCAGAGAGCAATTTTTCCTCATCATATGGGTGTTTAATCTTTTCAGCTTTCTTCTTGCTGCAAATGAACACAAGCTCAGCATCTCCCCAGAGGTTCTAAACCACCAGCGGATCTTCAAAGTGGCAATTAATCATCAGGAAAAGAATACACACTGGTGAGGGGTTTTTTTCTTTGTGAGCCACAACTGACAGTCTTTTACTTACATGCTTCTATTATGTTTTGAGTAAACGATTGAACCAGAGAGTTTTTTCAACCCTATCAACTATAAAAGCAGCGAAACATGTTGTAAAAACACAACCCTTCGCCAGGCCTCCAGGGCAAAGCAGCGCTTTCCCACAGCCACTTTCCCTCAGTCTTACTGCTCAGCAAGGGCAGCATGAGGTGTCTCCTGCTCTCCCCTGCTCTCCAGCCCTGTGGGCAGAGACCAGAAGAGGCATTATTTTTAAAAGAGATTAAATGAAAAGGCTCTCGAAACCCCACAGCAATTGTCCAGGGAAGCAGTGTGATTGCGGGTTGGGCCAGGCACAGTCTCCAGTGTCACCTTGGAGACCTGCTGGCAAACTCCAGGCCTCCCAAAAAAGGGGGGGCCAAGGCAGCCGGGTGTGTAAACAAGCACAACGAGGTGGATAAGAAAGCTTTTCAGTGAGGCTGCAGCCCATTCTCACCTGAGCTTGCTTGAGCTCTGAGTCACAGAAGTCTCCTGAATATCTCCCAATCCTGCCAGGTTCAGAAAACTATTGGTAAACTTTTTTTTTTTTGTTTCCTGTTTGCTACCTCACAGTGAGTTTCTCTGATCAACCAAGAGGAGTTTAATTAATTTTAATTAAATCTAATTTTTAAATCTAATTTTTAAAATCTATTTTAAAATCTGTATGTAATTTTCAAAATATATGTATATATGCAAAAGAGCAGCCATGGTAATGTCCACCTGTCAGAAGGTTAGAGCTGGATGATGCTGATCACGATGGAGAGATAGAGATGGGAGGCTGCTGCAGGGTCTGTGGGGTTGGGAACCCAGATTTTTAAGGAAGTGTTTAGATGGTTGCCAAATACTCCTGAAGTTTTCATGCTTTTAAAAATTTAATGAAATTATAAGAAGTAAACTAAATGTGTGCAATTGTTTAGGCCATTTAATCTATTCTTTGATCTTGAGATCTTCTGCTCTGGGGTCGGTGTGTGCTGCTTGTGTCCATGGCTAGGTCAGGGACCTGGGCAATCCAGAGGTTAAATATAGGACTCTGCCCATCATACTGTAGTGGTTTTTAGGATTTTTCATTGGAGACTTTTGGGCTCAGCTGAAGGATAATATCTAAACAAATGCTGCAGAGCTTGGACTGAATCTGACTCTTTCCAGGATTAATCCTCAGACGCAGAGGAATGTAAAGGGATCTGGTTACTGAACAGCCAAGATTCTTCTGGAAAAATCCAACCTAAAATTAAAGGCTTTGTATTTGTTAGCAATAAATGTAATCATTTCTGTTTGGCCTGCACAACACAACATCTCCTATAGAAACAAACAATGCTGACAGTGTGGGGTATATCAAAGTTAAACACTGCTGGCTAATTTCACTGAGGGAGACATCTGATAATCTTGGCTGAGATAAACAAATTAAAACCTTGTGGAATTACTGTTATGACCTGTTCTAGTTTTAATAATGGCATTAAGAAGTAATACATTTGTATTCACATTATTCAGTGAAATGTTATATTCAGCAAACTCTGATTGTATCTTTAATTACTTCACGTTATCCAAAAAGGAGCAAGAGCAAAATTATAGGTAGGAAAGAGCATGTGAATTACTGGGATTCCTCCTTCCTTGCACTGATTTGGAATCTCTTTTCTTACAATACAGCCTAGGAAAGGTTTACCTCTAACTTAAGCCTGCAGCCAACAGAAATAGGAGAGTGGTACAAGTATCACTATGGACCAGGCTTGCATGTAGCAGGTTTTATATTTAACTGGTTTTCTGTATTTTCTGGTTGTATAAAAAGGGTTCTCAAATGCTTACTGCCATGTGGCACAGGAGTCAGGTCCTACTTAAGAGGCTTTACTGTGATGTGAAAGTGCAATTTACAAACAGACTTTAATTGCTGAATTTTGTATAGAAACATGTTCGTGATTTAGTTAGTGAACATTATAGAGAATGCAGATTTGCAAAGAGCACCATAAATATTTATTATTTGTTTTTAACCATAATACCAGGGGGGAAAAACAGTGAGGGTATCTTTACCTAGTATATTGGTGAGATTACTGGAGTGCTGTGGAGTGGACCCATTTCAGAAGGAATACTGGGGAAAAACTGAGAAGTTCAAGGGCAACAGCACAATTATCTGACATCTGGAAATGCATGTTTTACCAGGAGCTATGTTTCTGAGTAATGTATCCTCAGCTATGCCTAATTACCAAAGTGAGTTTAAAAGGGTCCTTCAAGTACTTACACCTGGACACATTTTTAATAGGTAGCTCTTTAATCTGGTAAAAGAGAGTAAAACAGCATCTAATATGGTGGAAATTCGGATGAGAAACAACATATATTAAAAGAAAAATTATTCAGTACTGGAACAACTTAGCCTAGAGATGGTGAGTTCTGGGGCAGAAATGCTTTTAGATGTAGAAGCAAACTTTATTCTTACTGCAGAAATTACAGAGCATTGGCCAGTTTCAGTGGCTTTTATTGAGTTTCAAGAGATCACAACAGATAATAAATCAGATTATTCCTTCCTAGCTTCAATTCACGAGTCTTACAGCAATGATTATTTGATGCACGTTGCAGTATTCTGGAAATTACTCCTCTGAACCTGAGGCAAGGAGATGTGTGTGTTTGTGTTGATTTTTGCAGTGTGCAGTGCAGATGAATTATGTCCTCATTGGTCTCACTATTTATAGAATTCCATAAAGACATAAGGGTGTAGAGAGAAGCACACTACTCAGTGATGCGCTTGCATCGTGCCCTCTGTATATAGGTGTATAGTTGGTATATGCGATACATAAGCAACAGTACATTGTTATATAATGTAAATATAGTTTGCACTGTGTTTATGCAATCTCACTGTATTTTAAAGTCTTTCCAGCTAAACATTTCCCCTTAAGGACAGGTCGTTTTTTGCAGAAAATATTTTTGGCTGCTGATCTCACACAGCTGTGAGATCTTCCTGGTTAATGAGTTCCCAGAAGAACTTTGCTTGCTCTGTCTGAAGCAAAGGCCAAAATGCTCTATATTTTAACCTCTCTAGACTTCTCCAGTAAGCTAGTACTGAAACCATTTGGGGAGTATAAAACCATTTTATTTTTCTATTTTTCCAAGCCCAGCTGGAGTCATCTGAAGTGGTTATAAAATTCAGCCTATGTGGCATTACCAGCAGCCATAGCTAATGCTCTGTAAACAGGAGCAGAATAGTTAAGATGAAACAGGAATTGGAAGTGCCACGTGCACTGACAGTCCCTCACAGGGTGGCTCAGCCTCATCTTCTCATCCCAGCACTGCCTCAGCAGAGCACCATGGCCCTCTGAGTCTAGAGCTCTGCTGTAACTTCTGTGACTCTTGTGTGCCCTGATCCCATGGTGCTTGAAAGGCCAGAAAGTATTTTGGGAGTCTTCATGGTCTGCTGCAGACCCATCAACCAGGCTATGGAACAGCAGTCTTGGCCCTGAGCATGTGCCCAGGATTCATTGTGGCCCTAAAATATCAGTATGGGTATGTGCAGCCCCACTTTTCTTAGCACTAGAAAAAATCCCTGTGGGAGAGGGAGTGGTTCTCTGCCAGCTTAGGCACGCTGCTCTTGGTGGTGCTGTTGCAGCACTGCAGAGTTTCATGCTGGTTTTCCCTATTTTTATTTCACTGTCTTCCTCTGTAGGAAGCTGGAAGGCCTTTGCTGTCAGCATGTGAAACCCTGGGGTACTGTGAAAGTTTGAAGTATTTGTTCTGCAGTTGTGCTTAAAAAGCAGTAGGTGTCATGTGTAGGTGACTGCTGTTGCTTAGACATGCAATGGGAGAAATCTCTTCTCTGCAGAATCAGAACATCAGTGGAACAAAAGTGAATCAAAGGCAAAGGTCCTCAGCCAGGGCAATTTTTGTGTTCTTGTGGTAAAATGATAGCTTCAAACCTGGCCAGGTGAAAGAGGCCTGGCAAGGATGCTGTGGACACAGGGGGAGCCAGCCACACGTTCCTGAGTGCGCCCACCAGTTGTCACAATGTTCTCACACTGCAGGCAGAAAATTCTTACCACAGTTTCCTGTTTCCATCTGGATTAATCACACAGTTGGCTGAGCCCTTCTTTCATGGTCGGTGACCTATACTGGCAATTTCCCTTCCTGGTAAAAGGATATAGGGAAAAGGAAATAGAGGGTCAAAATGGGTCATCATGAAAGAGCTGCTACAAGCAGCTTGCGAGTTAGGAATTTGGGATGCTTTGTATGCTGAGGTAGGTTTCAGCACTATGTCTGAATGTGAATCCATGCCACATCAGTGTTTTTGTCTTCCAGATGTCAGGAACAGCAAGGCATGATCAAGAGATGGTAACCAAAGCAAAAATAAAGCTGTCCAAAACCACTGACCCTTTAGAGAAACTTCGCCTCCAGTGTTTAGCGAAGGGATCTGCAGGCATCAAAGGACTTGGCAGGTGAGTATGTAGGACATTCAAACCCGTTATTGAGCCTAATAGTTCCAGCTGCAAGAGACTCACACCCTGAACAGGGACCAAAACTTGAGTTCCCCCATTTCAGTGCAAATGCCACAACCCACAAAGCCTGACACTGGGGCTCATGTATTTTTAGGACACAGGACTGACCTGCTCACCTTTTAAGGATTGAAAACTCAATCCCTCATGAGAAAGTGCTTCTGTGAGACCCAGAACAACTCCTGCCAGAGAAAGGAAGGGAACATTAACCATATATCTCTTCTTGGTGTTTTCTGAAATTATCTTAAGTATTTCAGCACTGAGGATTTTAAGCTTCCTTCCCTTTAGGGTATGGTGCCCTTGTTGCAATGGTGTCTTAGCTGTCTAGTTTATAGGAAGCATCTAAAATCTTTTTGAAGCATCCCATCCCTAGAAAAGGGTTATTACATCCCTCCCAGGCCCCATAAACCACAAATAGATCCAGATGGTGACCAACTGGGACTTCATCTAAATGTGGAACTGCATCTAAATGTGCAACCTGCGGAGGTCAGAGGGCTATAATGAACAGGAATACTATCAGCCTTTCCCTTGTTTAACTTCGGATTTATACAATTAATGCACCCAATCTAAACAAGTAATCTCTACTGTGAATAAGCGTAGGGGATTTCTGGCTGAATTTTTTTCCCCTTTTCTTTTATTTTTTTCCCCCTCAGAATACAGAATAGGAGGAAATGTTATCTCAGTAAGGTGACTCTCTGCTCCAGTACTGTTTTAAACCACTGCGGCACTCTCCATGTTTTTCTATGCATTTTCCTCATTTTTCATGTTTTCCACAGAGTATTTAGGATTATTGATGCTGACAACAACAGAACCCTTGATTTCAATGAGTTTCTGAGAGGACTACAATATTACGGTGTGATGATCGATAAGGAAGAAGCAAAACAACTTTTCCAGACATTTGATAAAGACGGCAGTGGAACAATGGATTTTGATGAATTTATTGTTACACTGAGAGTGAGTCTGGGAATCCATGTTGTTATTGCATTAAAGGGATTAAAATATATCTGAATAGAACAAAGTAGAATAGAATATTTACAAATAATCAGTTGTGATTTTTTTCCCATTAATTATGGCCTTGACTTAGATACCAAAATTCCTGTGTTGTAATCTGGGTACCTGTGTGGTTCAGCCCATCAATCTCACTTCTTTGTTGGCCATTTTATGATGCATCTCTTTATACAGGGGAGACTTTCTCTAATCCACCACAGTGAC
This sequence comes from Turdus rufiventris, assembly GCA_013186435.1. NCBI lineage: Eukaryota > Metazoa > Chordata > Aves > Passeriformes > Turdidae > Turdus > Turdus rufiventris. Next base: position 1,999,272 of record PYHW01010480.1, on the reverse strand, counting down.
TGGTTTTGTCTGAAATATCTTTGCTCTGCTGAAGCCTAAACAATTTAGATAGAAAATATTAGTACTTTGTGTAATTAGTAATTTCTTGTTGGAAACATTTAAAGTGGGCAGATCAGAAAAGTGTTCTAGGTAGCATTTTGTCTCTTATTGTCCATTTACTATTGTATGGGAGACACTGAATAGTCTTCATCATACTGCTCTTTTGAGGATACATTGCCCTTTCTAGCTCATGGACAGTGTAGACCATCATCAGTATATTGTCCCATCTACCTTGAAAGTTTTGCTGCTAGCAACAGCAAGCACTTGAATTTGGAACTGGACAAGAAGTTGGCAAAAATAAAATGATTCTGTTAATATTTCTTTACAGCCTCCTATGTCCAATGCAAGAAAAGAGGTTGTCCTGCAGGCATTTCAGAAGTTAGACAAGACTGGAGATGGTGTCATAACAATTGATGACTTACGTGGGGTGTATAATGTAAAATATCATCCCAAATACTTAAATGGAGACTGGACAGAAGATCAAGTTTTTAGAGCTTTTCTGGATAATTTTGATTCACCCTATGATAAAGATGAGAAGGTGAGTGAAGCACCTAATTGCAAGCCATGAAATCACCATCTGACTCAGAATTTGACTTAGGTTACTAACTGTGGGAGTAGTTGCAGTACCAAACATCCATTTGCATCCCATTTATATGGAAAAACAAAGTAGATGCACAACCTGGCACAGCATTCCTGGCTTGCACATTCTGAGGCAAAGGGGCTCTGCAGGGGGTACAAGGGCGGTTGTGAGATTGCATTAAGGCTTGTAGCCTTAATAATCGAATTTCAGAGATTACCCTAAGTACATCTTCACACTACCCCACAAAATTGCTTACTTTCAAGATCCACATAAATTGGGGGGTTTTTCACATCTTAGGAGAGTAAATATTAGGATCCAGTTCGCAAGCAGTCTCCCTGCTTTGTTAAATACTTTATGTTAGTTCTTCTCCAGTGTTACTGAGACACTTGACTTGGAAATTAGTTCATAATAGAGACAGATCTATCACAGAAAGCTGGAGGGAGAATGGGGCTGGGGCTACTGCCATGGCTGTGTACCTTCACAAGACATGAGCTGGGACAGAGCTGGCAGCCCTTCCTGAGCTCTGGCTCAACTCTCTGGTTCAGCTGCAAAGCCTGGGCACCTTTTGTGATGGATTTCTTATACATATGCTTTGCAGCCATCTCTGAGACTAGCACACGTGCTTTCCTCTTGTTAACGTGTCTGCAAACTTCTTTGAAGAGTCTGAACTTAAATTTGTTGAGCATCTCAGAGCAATCCTGTATCTCCGTGGTTCATGTGGTGATATTCTCAATCTCAGCAATTAATAATAACAAACTAGGTTTTAAGTTTTTACCAGTGCTTTGTGGAATGTTTTTAACACTTTCCACACCCCAGGCTGAACCTGGGTTTCAGGGCAGCATTGCACTGGTGACTCCTACCTGTCTAATTCCTCACCCAAATCCTTCACTTGCTTTGTTCCCATCACGCAAGCTCTCAGCTGTAGAGAGGTGATGGGCTTTATCTACTGTGGGCATGACTTTGCCCTTAACAGAGCTGAATTTCATCCGTTTTGCTACAGTGTCATCCTCAGAGATACTAGTTCAGAGCCAGCCAGCTATCTCCTTCAGCAGCAGAAGTGACATCTAGCAAATTAAAAAAAAAATATTCCTGCTTTTTGTGCTGTGGTCATACCTGAACACATTAAATGAGCTCCCAAACTGATCCTTGATGAGTTCAGTGCCTGGTTACTCTGAGCATCTACCTCTTTGTTCAGGAATCCTGATGTTAGCTCACCTGATTACTGTTTCTTCTGAGAACAGATTGTGGCTTTCCTGAATCAGAAGACACTAATGATACTGAATACCTACAATGTTTTTAGCAGCAATGCCTCAAGGCTGAGCATTTGTTAGAAAGGCCCTCTTCACTGTGGTCTTGCTGGGTGCCTCTGAAATAGGCAGTTTTAGTGAGGCTTGTGATGATAGGACTGAAATGGTCCCTTCTCCCTAATGTCATGTTTTTCTAAGTTCTCAAACACACAATGCAATCAGAGCAGATATCATGGAATCACAGAATATGCTGAATTAGAAGGCACCACCAGAATCATCAGGTCCAACTCCTGGCCCTGCACAGCACACCCAGAAATTACACCATGTGCCTGAGAGCATTATCCAAATGCTTTTTAAACTTTGTCAGGCTGGTGCTGTGAGCACTGCCCTGGGGAGTCTTTTCCAGTGCCAAACACCCTCTGGGGAAGAACCTTCTCCTGATATCCAACCTAAACCTCCCCGGACACAACTTCAGGCCGTTCTCTTGCATCCTGTCACTGTCACTACAGAGCAGAGATCTGTGTCTGCCCCACCTCTTCCCCTCATGAGGGAGCTGTAACTGCAATGTCTCCCCTCGGTCTCCTCCAGGCTGAACAGACCCAGTGACCTCAGCCTCTGCTCACACAGCTTCTCCTCCAGACCCTTCACCAGCCTCATTGCCCTCCTTTGGATGCTCTGTCATAGCTGAATGTCTTTTAAATATTGTTATGTATTTTTCTATGTGATGTTTATTCAAAAAATGATCTACGCAATTCAAGAGTTAAGGCATCACAAGAGACATGCACAGTTCTTTTCTTTGCTAATTTGATTATTTATTTTTTAATGGTCATTTTTAAATCTGAAACCTTCATTAAGAGAGACTTGTTTAGAGCAATGGGTGGATATAAAGTACCAAGCTGTTTCTGAATTGCATCAGAAACACCATCCGCTTATCAATAATTATGCAAAGAACCAGCATCCCTGGAAAAAAATATGTTAAAAAGTTTGTCTTCTTAGGCAGCAGTGATTTTAAGTTCATTTCCTGCTAAGGTTAGTTAAACTTCACATGTTTCATCTCCATCCAAGTGTTATGGAGGACAAGAGATCTTGTTTCTAGCAAAGTGAAATTAAGGAAATTTTAAGTGTCTTAATTCCTCCTGTTGCATTCCTTTCTGTTAGCAACAACATGAAATAGCAGATGTTCCGTTTCATTAAGAGTTCTTCTCAATGTGTGGCTTTGACTTACAGCATTAAATAAAACCAAACGTTAATTTTCCTATTTTTAATTTCTCTGTCTCAGGTCACAACAGAAGAATTCATTAATTACTATGCCGGAGTCAGTGCTTCAATTGATACAGATGCGTACTTTATTCTCATGATGAAGAATGCTTGGAAACTCTGATCACACAGTTAAAGAAGCAAGACTTTTCTTTCACCTTTTATAGATTCTTCTGATTAAATCTATGCACAACAACACCCTCTTGTTCCATAACAACAGTTCCAAGCAACTATGCCAATTACATTCAATCTGCAGACCCCAGGGGGTCAGAGAATAGATCTGGCATTTGGCCGCCCCACACATCTGTCCTTTTTCTCTTTGCATTCCTGGTAAGTCTTTCCTTTTCCAAGATGAGCTTCTGTATTCTTTTCTGACATCTGCAGTAGGGTGCTGTGGCTCCTGAACATCTCTTCTTGCAATGTTAGATACAGCTCTGTTTGGCAGAGAATGTAAGAGATGGAAACCAAAATATTCTGAAAGTGTGGTGGTCTTGGATAGGCTGTTATAAATGGAAGAAAGTCTGTCATATAGACATGTCACCTATAGCACTGCAGTATCTCTTGGTTTCATGGGTCTCACTAGTGTGATGGAGCACCTGCTGATCTTGTGCTGGGAAGATGTGAGTTCCCAGTACTGGGAGGCTGGAGGGGTAATCGAAGAAGGGGAGACATGGACCAGCATAAATGCAAAATGCTTTTTAAAGCCCTGTTTTTTTCCCCCTGTGTGAAGTTAGACCTCTGGTGCTTTGAGGCACTAACTTCATCAGGTTATCTTCCTAACATACTTTAAACCATCTAAAAGTTCTAATTCAATCCTTTTACGCTAATTTCTCTCTAAAAAATTAAAAAAAACTCCCAACTCAGTAACTCCAACACTCCTGGTTCACAACTAAACATACAGACAACTTTCCTGAGAATACCATGTTTCAACCAACCCCCTGTGCAGCTTCTTAGAGATTTTTCACTCCCCTCCTCCTGCTTTAATTCCTTCATTTCTGTACTGTGAGATCATTTTAATTGTATTTTTCTTCAAAGGGGATACATGCGTTACAGTATTCTTTTACTCTCTGTTCCTGGAATGTTTGCTGATCTGGTAGCTGTTGCCTGTACATACCTACACTGGAAGTTGTTTACTACTTGTTTGTATTTACAGTGTTTATGACCAAGAAATTATAGTAATTTCACGATTATAAGCTGCACCATTTTGACTAAAATTTTGGTCCGAACCCAAAGTGCAGCTTATAATCAGGTGCGGCTTATAT
>PYHW01010480.1:1952139-1994759 GCA_013186435.1 Turdus rufiventris | reverse complement strand
ATTAAATGGTGGCTGCAGTCCTCTTGCAGTGACAGATGTGATTTAGTTGAAGCAGTGCTCCTGTACAAGGTGCAGTTTCCCTCTAAAGATCCAGTGGCAATGTGGGGAAATCTGGTTTTCCTCTGGAGTCCAGAGGAGCAAGGGGCTCCCTTAATGTCCCAAAACCTCTGTTTTATCTTGGTAAGAAATGTTGGGCTCTTCCCCCTGGCTGGAGCAACTTCCAATAGGATGCAATAATTTTATCAGTCCCACAGTGGGACTCAATGGGCCATTAGCAGAAAATTACTCTCTAGAGGAAGGATGAGTTGTGAAAAGATAGAGAACAATGGCCTGCCTGGTTTCAATGGATGGCCCATCAGCAGAATATCTGCCATGGAGATAAGGATCACTGCCCTTACCCTCAACAGATGGTGATAGAATAGATACCTTTTATCACACTCTGTATTGTAACGTGCGGCTTATAATCAGGTGTGGCTTATATATGGACAAAGAACGAAAAGTTGCCAACACCCGGAAGTGCAGCTTATAATCGGTGCGGCTTGTAATCGTGAAATTACTGTACTTCAGGGAGCTTTCTTGGAAGTGAAGAACTAATAACTTTCTTATGTCCTTGTCTTCTGTTTCTGATGCTTAATAAAGATTGGGAACCTACCCTTCTTGTCACACCAATTAGTCTGTCTCTGCTCATCTTTTGTCCTTTGTCCATACAGATGAGGAGAAATGATACACAAAAGAAACTAAAAAAAAAAAAATTCCAGAAAAATCCTAGTGTGTGAGTGTGTGGTACCTATTTTTTACTGCCTTGATACCTTTTTTCTTCCTTTCTGCTCCTCTCTCATCATTTTGCTGCTCTCCCAGACTGAGAGCTACAGCAAAGAGCAAATGGCTTGTGCATGGCAGCATCTGCTCCATTTCAGGTTGGCAGTCAGCTAAAAACAGTGCAGAGTTACAGAATGGACTTCAAAACAGATTTTCTGATGAAGTCGCAGCTCTTAGCCTGGGTTGCTAGCAGTTCAAACACTGAAGTCTTGAGAACTTGCTGCACTGATCCTCCGCAAACCCTGTTTTTCTTTGTCCAGCAATAATCTCAGTATGAGCAACAGCTGCTTGCAATTCCTTAGTGAAGGCTGTGCAAACTCTATTATTTTCTTGATCAGTGAGACTCTGGAAATTCTGCATCCTGGCTGACACTGGAAACTGGTGCAGAAACTCTCTTTATGATTGCCAGCCATCATAAGAGGAGGCTTTACTTACTGCAATACTAGTGAAGTGCCAATATGAATGAAAAGCAAACTTACTATCAAATAGGGGCTGTACGTGGTCTAGCAGCTTGAATAGAATCCATGCACTTCTCTTTCATTAATTGATTCCACAACATGGTGTCATGGTATCTTTCTTCTCTTTCAAACAGAAATAAAGTAATGTGGATGGACTGTGGGAATCACAAAATGAAAGAAACATTTCCTTTTGACTTGCTATCTCATGTCTTCACACTCTGCAGTGATCTGACAGGCTGATATTTGTTCAAGTGAAGTGGAAGTTTTAATCTGAAGCCAGTTTTGGTACTAATAACCTTCCAATTTTATTTAATCCCAAACCAATATACATTTTCAGAAGGGAGGATTGGTACTGAAAGCAACTATGCATTTTTGAAACCAGCAGGAGTTTGTCACTGGCTTCTGGGAGCCTTAGCTGAGCCTGTGGGAGATGGGGAAAATCCTGTGCTTTAGGCTGAGCTGGAGTAATGGGGTTTATGTGGGGACTTGAAGGATGTGATCCAGGAGAGCTTAAACCCCCTCACCCTGGTGGTGTATCCCTGGTGCTCTTAGAAAGTTACCAGCTCAGGTTCGCCCATGTGTGGACTTCATTGCTCACTGGATATGTTTCCTGAGAACATGGTTCCCAACCGAGTAATTTCAACATTTGTACAGAACCATGTTTCCAAAGGCTGGTTTCAGGTGCTTTTGCAGTTTCCTTTTGTGCGAACAGAGTTGTTCTTGGAGCAGTCTGAATAACAAATGGTAACTTCAGAAAAGGTGCTTTCAGGAGAATACAAATAATCTGGGAAACAAAAACCATGATTTTTCACTAGTTATCGGATGCTGTAGGCACAAATTGGAATCTGCATGAAATGTAATTTGATTAATATGTGTGCAAATTAATAGAACGAAAACAGGCATTAGCTTCTGGAGAACATGCAGACTGGACACACACACACTGGACATACAAAGGAAGCATTTGTCAGGGATTAAAGGAAAGTTAGAGGGATTTGAACCAGAAAAGAGGGATTTTCAAAACTAACAGCACGTGCCCAGAGCCTCCCTTCAGCACTTCACTCTCCCTCTCTGTGGTCTGGGAGACCCAAAAATGGAGCTGAAAGGCTCCTATTCAGCTGCAGCTGCAGTGTGCTGGTTACAGACCCAGCAGATGCAGGAGATAACTGGTGGTGCTGTCCTGCCAGCCTGTGGCTCCACAGCACACACAGCAGATTTTGGGAGATAAATGGCAATGCACACCATTGTATCTGATGGTAGCATCAAGATGGAAGATCTTGGTTGGTGCTTCATGTTCGAAGCACTATTTCTTCATTCTGATTGTGCAACAGATGCTGAACAGGATGGCATAAACCACAGGAACATCTGAGTCTGCAGGGCTGGGGGACAATCCCAGAGGTGGAGGTTTTGCCTGCACCTTGAATTCTAGCCTGTGCGTCACAGTGTTTTGTCAGGAATAAGGTCTGCTCTTCCCTATGGCCAGCACTGAAGTTTGCTCTAAAAATGTTGGTAGAGCCCTGCAGGAAAGAGGGAAAAGACTCCCTTATAATTCTTCCAGAACTCTGCCCCCTCTTCCTGCCTCTGCATGAGCAATCACAGCACCTTGGTGACACCACCCCCTACCCCAAAAGAGCACAAGGTATGGGGAAAAAGAAGTGTGAGACAGCATTTTCTTCTGGTGTGTTCCTCTGGGAAAGGTGGTATTTCTGCAACTTCCTTCTCTACATTTTCTTTCTGGCCTCCCTATGCTCTTTGTGGCTTCATGTTTCTGTCTGGGAGAGGAAATTTTTGGCTTGATGGATAAAGAAATGGTTTTTGTTTTATATTGTCTCCTGCAGAGCAGAGTTCTGATTCAAGCACCTGAGTTTATTGCAAGCCCCTCTGCCATATATTCTTGAAACTAGACCACAAGAGATTTTCAGTGATCTGATTCATTCTGTTGCTTTCGTGACACAAAGCTATCTTGGCAGAGGTAGATGGCAGCAGCAGAAGTCTTTCAGATGAAACCACCTGTGCACATTACTGTATAAAAACCAACTTGCCTTTATGTAATTCCTTGCACATAGTGCTGCCTCAAACCTCTGCAGCTGTGTGGGCAGAGCACAGCTTTGCCATCCCAGAGCTGTCACTGCACAGAAGGAGCAAGGCCAGTGATTTTGCTGATTTTTGGCTTGCAGCTCCTATCCTCCACACTGGGAGCAGCAGCAGCATAGAGGTTTCCCAGTAAAATAAATAATGCCAAAAGCAACCTGGCATTGCCAGTAGCTGCCTACTGTCTATGTCACTATGATTACAGCTCACCTTGTTTCTTCAGCTTTCCTCTCTCGCAGGGTGAGCAGAAAGCAGGATTCCCAATAGCCTGTGCTTAACACCAAGTCCTCAGGTGTCTATAAGCTGCCTCTCTATTCACAGGAGGTACTGGTGTGCCTCAGCAAAGTCTGAAAGCCCTGTGGTTTCAAAGACAGCTTGGTTTTGGCTCTAGCACCTCTTCCACTCTCATGCCTGGAGCTTTGCAGCCACCCCTGGTACAGCAGCCCCACCTCCACAAAAACCCAGGCTTCCCCCCAGCCCACAGCACTACTGATGATCCCAGCAGGAGCTGCAGCTGAAGACTGGGGACAGGATCCCCCTTATTCCAAGGTTTTGTGGAAGTGGAATCAAGTGCTTTTCCGTGGAAAAGAGCAGAGATTGTGGTAAAATATGAGAGGTGTTTATTTTCCTGAGATAAATCTGTTCCTTTTTTTCATTGAAAATATGGTACTTTTGCCAAAAGCTGCAGGGTTGGGGTTTTTTTGGTTTTTTTTAACTTTCAAAAAGTGGAGTGTTTTTTGGGTTTTTTTTGTTTTTTTGTTTTTTTTTTTTTNTAGCTTATGTACATTTTCTGGAAAAACAATTAAAAACAATTGTCAGACTGTGTAAGAGAAGCTCCAACTTTGTGGCATAGATTTATTCCTTTAGACATTTTCATCAATGCACTTCTGCTTTGTGTCTCAATTTTTCTGTTATTTGACAAGCCTTTGGGGCTTTTTACATTTATTTGATGACTATCCTGATGTTGGATTAATCTAATTTCACTGTGACATGTAAGTTATGCTGTCAATCTTTAACAATAACCAGAATTTTTTTCTTTGAACCCACAGCAGCAGCTCTGTTTCCAATGAAAGAATCTCAATCCATCGGTCTTAGTGTCATTCAACTGAATTCTGTGCTGGAGTTTGCTGCAGCAATACATCCTACATCCTAATATCAGGTTAGGAGAGTCTGATATAAAAATTAGACTTCCCTGGAAAATGCAAAAGAAGAATTTGCAAAATACAGAGTCTGTTGAGCCACAGTATATAACCATCAAACTCGTAAGCACTGTTTTTTATCATTCTTAGGTTACAAAAGAGGAATTTCTGAATTGCTGCTATGGAGTTAGTGCTTCTGTGGATACTGATGCCTACTTCATTTTAAGGATGAATAAATCCTGGAAACTCTGTCTTTTGCTTTTATTTGCCCCAAATTTCTTCAGGGCCATAGACTACAAATAAGTGAAATACTGCTTAGTTTGTTGTGGGCCTGATTTTTCCCGCAGGTCCCATCTGAGCAACGCTTTTGGGGCAGCAGGATGTGATGGCACCAGCAAATGTGCAAGTGCTGGGCTTTGACACATGGCTTTGTGTTTCAGCAGGTGGCGCTTAGAAGCCAAGGAAAAGCCATCCTGACTGAAACATGGAGCTGCCGCGTGAGCAAGGGATGAAACAGTTGGTATAATTTAGCAATTGCATTTTCTGGCATTATCAGTTGTTTTCCTGTGTGTCTGTACTTCAGATTTGTTTTGCCAATGCTCTGTGACACACAGGAGTGCTAATTTGAGTGGCTTCATGATCACAGTAATAAGGAGGTGTTTGACTGTACAATAATTCTTCACAGAGGTGGTAAGTCTTCTTTATATCACATTTTATCAGTTTTTAAATGATAGCTTCAGAAACCCCTCAGCCACAGAGATAACTAGCTTGATTTAAAAGTGTATTGACTGAAATCCAACTGCTTCTCCCCCCAGGCTGTAGCACTGCTGTATTGCTGTACAAATACAGACCTTCAAATCAATAAACACAACTGCCAAGAAGCTGAGAAGGGGCTGTACTCCTGCTCTGCAGAACCACTATGTCTCTTGCTGCCAGAAGAGATGGTTCCATAGTCAGCTTCTGACAGCCAAAAATTGCCCTGGATTCAGCCACATGTCCTTGCAGCAGAGTTTGTCAGACCACCCTTTCAAGGTTTATTTCATAGCCCAGATTTCACACCACAGGCATTTAGCCATCCCTCCACCCTGGCAGAAGCAGTCCTCCTGACTCCCCCACTTAGCTGGTCATCTGCTGGCCCACTGGCACACAACAGCATTTGTGTCTGTTATTTCAGCCTTTCTAATGGATGTGCACAAGGGGAGGAGATGTGGTAAACAAACACTTAAATTCAGGGATGACTATTGCCTTGAGACATAATTAGCGTTTTTCAGCATCCTTAGAATTAGAACGTGGCTCACTATTCTAACTAACAATACTCAAGTTTATTTGTGTACAGCTAAGAGACATTTGCACAGTGCAGAAGAGTGCAAAGATGGGAGGGAGGGCGTGTGTGTGGCACCACGACTGCAGGAGAGGGGCTGGAGCCCAGAGGGCACATGGCAGCTCCAGGCACTGTGTCATAAAGCAGCTACAGGGAAACCAGTGTCAGCAAGCTGGGTCTGGGTGTGCAGCTGAGTAAGAGCACTGGAGGCAGAAGGGGGAGAAGGAAAGTTATGCTGAACTAAAGGAAGTGCTTGGAGTATGTGAAAGCTGAGAAATACTCCTGTGTGGTTACTGAGACAGATGGGAATTTGTAGACAGCTCTGGGGAAACTGTCACTTAGAATAAAGAAACTACTTGGCAGATTGGTCAGATACAGCCATGGCTGTATCCTCATATATGGACTAAATATAACTTGGCCATAGACAGGAAATGCTTGTGGTGTTTCTGGCTTTGGTGCATATTTGGCTTTATTTTTTTCTTCTCAAAACAAAGCTGAAAGTGGTTATATCTGCATACATCAAACAAATGTGTTACAGTATTACAAAAATTGAAGGAAGCATAGCACATACAGCAGAGGATTTTCCTGACGTGGTTTTGCTCCTTCCTCTATCCCCTTTTTGTGTGTCACTGGAAAGTATTGTTCCAGTATGTCTGTCTGTATCTACAGTCACACTGTGCAAGTTCTCACAGTATAAGCATTATCAGCAGCTCTTTTTGAAAGGAAATACAAGCACTATAAAGCAAATGGATGTTCAGGGCTTTGATCTTTTTTCTTCTGCATCAATTAATGCTTCATTTGGCGGTGAACAGCAATAAAAACCATTCTGTATAATGTCACTGGAATGCCTTGAGCCAAATCTGAGGCCCCTTTGCACACAGCAGCTGTTAGGTTCTCCCCACTTGAAAGTTTCCCTGGCGCTGGGTTGAGGTGTAGGAGGTGGAGTGCTGTCTTGGGAAGGCTGTATTGGCTTGATGTAGTCCAGAATTGCTGTTTGGTTTGTACTGTCTCCTGCAGCATTAAATTCTGATTCAAGCAACTGAGTTTAATGCAAGCCCCACTCTCTGCCATATATTCTTGAAACAAGGCCGCAAGAGATTTCCAATGATCTGATTCATTCTGGTGGTCTCCTCGCACAAAGCTGTCTCAGCAGAGGCAAATGGAAGCAGCTGAGGTTTTGCACCATCTCTGTGACCACTAGCAGTCAGAACATCTGAGCATCTCATCCTCTGAGGATAACAGAAGACTCTTTTCACCCTTAGACTCTGGGAATGTGAGTATAAGTAGGTAAAGGAGAATTTCAAAGAGCTAGAGGAACTGAGACTGCACAATGAGGTGAACCCCCCAAGTCCAGAGTGGAAGAAAGCAGCTTGGATGTCCCATGGCCACACCGTTTTGCTGTCATGCAACTGTGTGGCTGTAGCAGCTTTATCTCTAAGAGTGTGCTCCAGAATGTGCAGCATCCAAGGACTGTGAAGTTGCTCAGCCATAATGGAAAAAAATGCAATACTATAAAGAAAAAAGTCACAATACTAAAAATTTTCTAAAAACTAAAAAGCTCCCCACTCCCCCCACCAAAAAATAAGAAAAATTAAAAATAAAAGAAAAAAAGAAAAAATAATACCAACAAACAAAAAACAACTACTGGCAAATTATAAATCATTAAAAAAAAAAAACAAATTAGGTCTTGTGACCACTGGCAAGGATCCATGGTATTCTATCCATCTTCCTCTGTTGGATGTCACATGAGAACACTGCCTGTCCGAATTCATAGTATTTGTGTGCAGTCACTGCCATTGGGAGTAATGCTAGTAAACAAACATGGTCAACCCAGCCTCTGGAATAGAAAGTACTTATGCTACACTAATAATTGCATAAGAGCTACAGAGAAGGACATCATCATGCAATTTACAGATCTAATTCAGCTTCTAGGAAGAGAAAAGACTTTGCTTCACATAGTTGGTACATGAAATGTTGAAGACCTCAAAAGTATTAGCAGAAGTACCTCTGGATTCTGTAACTGGCTTAAGGACAGATCTTTGTTAATAGCAGAAAGTAGTGGCATTTAGGGTTCACTTTGGTTTAATTTGCGTCTCAAAAAAACCAAAAAACCCCAAAAAACAAAAAAAACCCCCAAAAAACCAAAAAAAACCCCAAAAACCCCACAAAAAAACCCCACAAAAAACCAAACAAAAAAACCAACCAACCAAACAAAAAAAAAACCAAAACCAAACCAAAACCTAAATCCATCTCAGGAAACACCTCCCTCAGGTGGGCCTATGTAACATTTTTACTGGGCAGTTAAATCTCATTTTGGTGCTCAAGCTCCTGAATCCTCAGGCACCTAATACTTGATAGCAAATCTAATTTACTGTCTTTTTGTCTTTTTACTGTCTTTTGACTGACTGGGGGGGAGTTAGTCTTGACCCACCAGTGTTTAAAAGAGGTGGGCTTCTATTTAAAAGGAATTTATTGCCGTATTTCTTGCTAAGGCATTAATAAGAGTTTAACTCTGTAACTAAGAGAGTAACAAAAGAGTTCATTCATTTCCACGAGACATGCTGCGATCCTCAGCTGGGACTGCATTGTCACTTCTCTGGATTAATCAGATTTGAAGATCAAAATGAGGTTGAATTAAATTTAATTTGTACTGCAGTGAAGACTGCTAGCAGCATACTGAATGCTGAGATATACTACTCCCCACTGGAATGCAGCAGAACACACTTCCCTGCAGTTACAGCATTGCACTGTGAGCAGAGTGCATGAGGGAACTCACAGGATATAGGAAAACAAAGCTACAAAGCTTCAGTATCCTGCTTATGTTAGAGAAAAAAATGCATGCTGTAATTCTTGTGAGATTTACTGAATTTTGTAGAAGTTGGACATTGTGACATAGGCTTCCTCATTGTTTGGTGATCTCACGTCACTGTTAGGCAGCATCTGGGATATGGTGTCGTCATTTAGGGGCTCTGGATGGGTCTGGCCAGAAGGATCCAGGGGACAAGTGGAGGCAAGGCTGAAACCATCGTTGTGCTGGGGCACCCTGTTGCCATGGCAAACCTCATACGTGCTGGAGCTGCAGCTGCCCTCGGTGACTGTGCGCTGGCTGGTGCCCAGGAGCCTGTGCAGGGCTTCGTAAGACACTGGCAGGTTTAGGTTTGTTCTGTCTGCCATTGCAGGGATCATCTTCAGGTCTGATCCATTCCTGAATTTTTCTGGAAGGCTTGTCTCTGGAGCAGTTGATGGCTGTAGAAAATTTTCCAGTTCAGCTTTTGCCCAAAGCCCATCCACTTTATGGATATGAACATAACCAAAACTCTCTGGGTTAAAGCTTATATCAAAATTCTGTGTGGCAAAGGGAACATCACAGTTAGTCAACAGTGGGTGGTAGATGAAAAGAAAAGATACTTTGATAACTTACTTGATTTTAGAAAGGTATTTATTATTTCTTTAACTCTAGGTGTAACCCTGAGTAGGCTGAACAATAGGTTAGCACAGAATAAACTATCACATGCTGAAAAACCCCTTCCCTATTAACTTCACCTATTCTGTGTCCTCCTCTGGGCAGTACCCTTGGAGAATGTTTCATGCTCTATACAGTGTTTCAGACATGTTTCTGAGACATTAATCGCATGCCTGCCATTTCACAGGAAGAGTGTGTCCACCCAGGTGGTTTCTTTCAGTTTTACCATCCCAATTTAGCAGCGAGGGAAGTAAAAGTTTGCCACAACTTCCTGAAACACGTCAGGAAAATCAGAACTAGGGAGCATGGGGGCTGGGAGAGCTGTGTTAGGCCTCCTATGAAATTAAGAACATGCTAATAATGTACCTGGAGTTAGCAGCACTAATGACTTATCCATCTGGCTTTTAACAGCCAAAGCAGTTCAGACACTGTACAATGTATGAACAATGCTGCTGGACAAGTCAGGGTACATGGACATCACCAAAGATGTTTGCAAAAGGTCCCCATCCAGCCCCATGAATCACAGTTTTGTAGAATCACCAAAGCATCTTGGTTGATAAGGAGCTGTGGAGTCCAACCTTCTGCCAGAAGCAGGACCTGGACTATTCAGAGTCCTATCAAACCAAGCCTTAAACATATTTCCAAAGGAGAACCCACCTTGTCTTTGGGCAGGCTACACAGTTTTAAATTATTTTCACAAGAAAGATTCTTTCCTTATTTCTGTAAGAAGTTTACCCTGAAGTGAAACATGCTTGTTGCCTCTGGTCCTGTCATCACCCATCTCTCTACATATACCTTAGGTATTGGAAGGTTGTAAGTAGTATTTCCCACCCCAAGCTTCCTTTTCTTCTGTAAACAAACTCAATTCCTTCTGCCTTTCTTCACAGATCAACTTCCCAAGATCTCTGTAGTTACTTTGCACAAATCAAACAACCTCAGCCACGAGGTCAATTGTGTATTACTTCCATGCTCTTCACTGACAACTGAATGAGCAAATGTGAGCTCTCTTCAGTGAAATGTAGAAGTAATTTCTGAAAGATGTTCTAGTTCATGCAGAAAATGCACCTACTGTCTTTCATGAGCATTAATTTTGTTCCCAAGAGTCTATACTCAGGTGGAAAAAACAGTGGAAGAACATACGTTTTTTGGCTTCTTGCACAGTTGCTCCAATGTTTTTTTATGGTCAGGAAGGTTTGGCCATACCGCAGGCTTGATCCTGAAACAGCAACAGTAGACAAAAAGCAGCATAAGAAGGCTATGTTGAGGTATCAGAGGTTCATATTGCATTGTTTGTACTAGTTTTCACAAAACCTTAGGGCTAGTTGACATTATCCAATTTGAGCTACAGACATCTGTCCTGTAGCCTTGTTCAACAGGTTTCATTTGAACTGCCTTGATTAGCAAAGTTCTCATGTTGTGCTGCTTGATACTCACAGCTATGATGCATGTAGAGAATGTTGTCCAACTGATATTCAATCACTGCAGTGTTATAATTATACATGTATATGAATATATATTTAATTTAATTTGTGTGTCTGTGTTACTGTATATATGCACATGTATAAAACCCTTTTTAAAATGGAAATATCTGGGATCAAACTATCACCTGTTTTTGCTGCAGTTTTATATAACAAAACTTGCAGCAGTTAGGGAACTGCAGGATCCCAGCAACAGTAAAACCCAAGAATAAGAAACCTCAAGCTACCTCTATACTTCGTGAATAAAGTAGCATCAGGGCAGATAACTCCAGTGTTCTAAAATACTTAATTATTAGAATTGGCATGGTATGGCTGAGACCAACTAGCATTGGCAAGGTAACCCCCATGTTTAACACTGCCAGGTAAACCTCATGTGTTATCCTGGAATTAGCACAGCCCAAGTGCTGTCCCAAAACGCAGCTCAAACAGAGTTACCTCTCTTGAGCTGGATGTCATGGACAGACTGCTCTGAATGTTGTTGAAGAGTCGTGGGCTTTCTGTCTTGCAAGGAGTTCTTAATCTACAGTTAAACTTGGATTTTTTTTCCCTCCAGATTCTAGTTTCATAACATTACCTACATATCTGTTAATTTTCTTAAGCTTGTCAGCTCTAGTTAGCCATGTCATTAAAAACATATTTACATATTTACAATTATCCATCTACTGCTGTGTAGCAGATATTTGAAAAAAATACCCCTAATGCAGATCAAGGACTGCTTGGGTAAGGAACATATCCTCAGTTCCACTTCTGCCTGATCTTGCCTCATGGCTGGTTGGAAGAGGATTTGGCCAGGCTGGTGTCTGACATCATCAAGCCCCTATTGCAGAGGGCTCTGCCATGCTGCTTCTGAAAGAACTGCAGAGCAAACATCCCACTGACTCAGCCTGTCAAAGGGAAAGAGGTCATCACCCTGGCATGCTGTTTCCACATTTCTTAGGAGTTTACTCCTAAACCTGCAGGTTCCTTTCTTTTCTGGATTTTGCTTGAAGTTTGTGAGTCAAATTTGCCACCAGTGGGGACACTGAGTCTGTAACTGTTCTGTGGTGACTTTGGCTCCAAAGGTCCCAGTGTTCTGGGCTCAAGACTGAAATCTGGTCCAAGTCACAGGTTATCTTCTGCCTGCTAACGCTCTTTCTTGCATTTCTCATTTCTACTCTTTGCTTGTCATCAGCTTGATACAGAGTTCCAGAGAAAGAGAGAGAATAGTTCACAAGTATAACAGGGAAAGCAAGAAGACTGTCAAAACAGGATTGGTTCCAACGCCTTTTCTGATACAAAGAGATTACCTGTTTTCCCAAAAAACTACGATCAGTGCAATCATAGCAACAGACAGCATGAATCCCAGGATGGAGAGTATAACCATGACCACACCGCTATCTAAAGGAAAACAGAGAACATCAGCCAATGCAAGTAAATGTCTCACTGTTAAGCCACCATAACAGTGATGTCTTTTCAGATTAATAAATGAGGAATTAATACCAAGCATTGCACTTGCCTATCACTGGGCTGATGCAATGGCTCATTTCTCATGCCTCTGTGAAGGAGGTAAATTACAGGCTGCCAGAGCATCAGCACCTGGCTGAGCTTCGAGCTGGGTTCACAGACTGGATTAAAGCAGCTTGTAGTGTGCTGTCACCTCCTGAGCATTGAAACCAGCACTCACTATGTCCTCACAGCAGCACAGAGATGACTTCTAACACCCGTAATGCCGAGGAGGACTGAAGGGACCCAAGGATCGCAAAGACTGTTCATGTGCAGTGATGAGATTTTATCCTATGTTGCATTTGTGATTCAAGTGCCATGTTCACACCCAAGCCCACGGCCCTGAAATGGGTCATGTTTGACTGCTCTATGTGCCTTACCCAAAATGCCTGGTGCAAGGTCTTCCTTCTCCTGGCAAGCCAGCCAGCAGCAAGCAGTGAGTCAGCCTTCATCTCCCTCTGCACTCACACCCTCATGCTCTCATGGCAGCATTTCCTCTGACCTTATTGCTCTTGAATGAGATTTAAATCTTCACGGAGAGCCAGCCCCAGACCAGAGCAACCCAGCTGCTCTGTGAGTCACCTCCTTGGAGTGCTGTGTCTGAGACGGCTGACCCTGCTGTGGCTGTGGGCTCTTCCCTCCCCTTTCTCTCATCCCTGCTGTTTTTGAGGCTGGCCAGGAAACCCAGACCCCTAGTTCTGCTTTCCTCCAGGAGGACAAAAGTGTTTTCAGCCCTTACAGTTTTCTGTGGAGTGTTGCTCTCTTGCTGTCCTGAAGCTCTTGGAAGTGCTCCATTCACTCCATGTGCCCTTAAAATAATTTCCATTGGGCTGAGAACGTACTTTCACCTCATATGATGCTTCATTTTCAAGGTTTTGCCCCAGCAATTTTATCTGAAGATATGGTGACTCTATTGTCTAAACGCACACACACACACAAAAAATACAATTATTTTTCTAGCAGACAGTGAAGAATTATCCTCGAGTTCAGCAAAATATGTGAGATCAGGTGCATCCCTGGAATACTGTGCTGTTTACTCCATGTCTCTAGCTATTACACAGGTGGTTATCAGGGCATCAGCCTAGTTAAACAGCAGCATAGTCCAGATAGTATTGAGAAGAGAGACAAATGCTGGGTAAAAGCTTTCTGGAAAACAGCTGCGAGTATTAACTGTGCTTTGTGGTAGCTGACACTGAAGTAGGAAGTATATACTTCCCTGAAAAGGCTCAGAGGAGAGACTGGGTAAAAACACATTTTTGCAACATAAAAAGACAATGTCTGTGAGGGCTGTTACAGCAAAGAAGCTGAAATCCTGCAGTGCAGCTCTGGTGCTCTCCATTTCAGTGTATTTTGCTCCCTCCTGAATCCATTTTCTTTTTCCCTTAAGTTCTTTGACGTTTGATCTTTGTATATTTTCAAGTCTAATCAACAATGAGGGAGATTTAATCTGTGAAACAGAGAGCAGTTAATAAGCAAGCTCTAAATGATGTCCCAGTGTTGGAAAAACAAATTATTTGTGGATAGAATTGCCTTGTTAAGGTTTGGGTCTTGACATGCTTCGATGATGTGAGATCTAGGGGAAGTTAACAAAGCATGGGAAGAAGGGTGCAGTGATGGTAATGAACACAAAGAGTGCAGAATTCATGGGCCATAATAAAAGATATTTTTCAGAACCCCCAAGATAAGGGCAATAAAAACAACTCAGTGACTGTGCTGAATCAGCTCTCAACTGAGTAGAAGGCAATTCTGGCAGGAGCAGATCATAGCTGCTGACTCATGGCCCACCAGGACACCAGAGCCACCAACTCAAGAGAAGACAAAGACTGAGCCTCCGGACTAATTGGCATGAGATTTGAGAGAATTGTTAACCAACAGAAGATGGAACACTAATTAAAAAGAGAGCAATATAACTTGTGGTGAAGGAACACTTAATTAGCTTGTTTTTTAAAATGTATAAATAGTAATACGTTTTGATAGTTGGTGTGCTTTGTAGAATACCACTGAGCATCCAGACTTGTGCAGCTGGAACAATCCACATCTCTCTCCAGGGTGTAATTACTGGCATGTTGCACTCCAGGTAACAAATCTGATTTTTGTGGACAACACTGTGCTCCCTCTGTAAAACCCAGGTGTAGTCCGGGCTTTCAAACACTGTGACTAGCTTTTGCATGGCTGCCCTGGTGAAAAGGGACATAGAGATCCCTGCAACTTGGCAGTCCCAGTCAGACCCAGCTCACAGGCAGCTGCAGTCTCAGACAGGAAGGAAGGCAGGCACTGGAAGCCTGGAAGGATTCAATGGAAAAGGAGATGTGAAGAAACTTGAAAAATAAGAAAAGAGGTCACACATTTTACTGACTGACGAGCACAGAAAATAACAGCAAAATCACCACAGTAAAGAGCAAACTTAGAATGGTTGAACATATGTCTTCTATTCCCACTGCAAAGCCCAAATAAATTAAAATCTTTTGACTGATGAAATTTCTAAATGCCAAATACTGCACCTTTCCAAGTTTTCAGATGCAGATCTGCAGAAATGCAGATTTGATAATTTTTACATGGAACCGGTAATTTTGATAATGTTCAATTTTGTAAACTAGTGTAAGCACACCAATACATCACCACTTACCTTCCAAGTACCTTCTTTCTGCCGATAGGCTACTTGGTGTACTAATTTGTCCTTTAAGTATTTCTTCCTGGAGTGTGGTGTACAGTAACGAATAAGATATTCATTTGCCTCCCTTTCATATGTGATGTTTATAGCAAATGGAACTTCGGGCTTAACTGCAAATGACAACAAACCAGGATATAACAGCAGCAGAATAATGTTACTAGGAAATAAACAGGGTTTGAAATGTAAAAAAAGTGCACTTCAAGTTCCAGCCCTGCAGGGTGACCTATCTCGAGGAAGAGTTGTCCTGATTTAGGCAATCCCCATGCTGAGCCCCAGCTCCTCCTTATGCCTGATCCTGAGAAGGATCCTTGTTTTGACCTGCTAGAGAAGTAGTTTGACCAGCAGGGGAAGTGCTTTTGAGGAATATGAACATTTAGTCTTGGAAAGCTATTCCGGAGTATGCCCATCCCTGCGGCGGCTTGAAGGCCTGAAATTCAAACCTTCTAGCACTAGTCCCTACTGCTCCGAGATGGAGGCCACCCGGCAAAACCCACCTGGGAGGAGGCACTGGGGAGCAGCTTGTGGTCAGGTACCACTGTGGCTGTCTATCAGGGCATTGGGACAGAGGGAGCTACAAAGTCTGACAGTTTTAGATAGACCAGAGGAGCTATGGCTCCAGACCCTTGCTGTGAATCAACATCCAACTTGGTCTGCAGGAGACTGTGCCAAAGACCATCTGTGCAAGTACATCAAGTTTGAAATGCAGTCCCCAGGGCTCTCCCCAAGCCGAGCCTGAGCTGGATGAGCTTGAGACCTACAGGCACTTGTGACTGTGGCCCTGAGGCTTCCAGAATTCACCTTGATAAGTACATCATCCCTCACAGCAACACAAAGCCCACACCTCTCTCCTCTCAGGAAAACACATATAACCATAAATTGTTCTCACTCCTTCTACAATCCCCTGATACTTAAATCTTCCACAGTATTTAGAGTAGGGACTGCCAGAGATGGTCCAGGCTGGCCTGTAAACTAAGAGGTAATGTAAGATTATTACAAAACTATTGGACTGTGGCAGAAATATTTCACAAGAGAGGGATGTTGCAGTGCCTATTGCCAATTGGAAACAAAGCAATGTGGCACCAGAGAAGAACAGAGAAGAATCTGTCCTACAAAGGTTTCTCTGCCGCCCTTGAATGACACCGGTTACCAAGAACAGTAAGTTCTGTGTATCCCCTCCTCCCCTCGAGTTTCTTATTTCTTGGCTCAGGCAGGTCCCTGGTGTGTGTTAGCCTGTTCACAGTTATCAGTGCAGGATGCACCTTGTCCAGACTACAGGATACACCATGATGTGAAGCGAGATCTTGCAGCCTTGTGTTCCATGTGCTACTGGGCTCATGCTATCCATTTAGAGCCAGTCCCTGGCATAATCCCTAGCCTGAGATTAACAAAATGTCCCTGCTTGGCAGTTCATCCACTCTCAGGAACAGCTGCTTCAGCCATGGATAGGATTCAATCTATGTCCAGGTCTGGGCAGTGTCACAATCAGCCTGAATTCAGCTATGCATTTTGAACGTCTGGCTTTGAAGCAGAGGAAACACAGAAACACCACACTCTGCTAACACCCCAGTCCAGGTCACATGCCCTGTTTATGCTGTCTTTATGTCATCCAGACCATTAAGCTTTGTGCTGGGCTATTTTTTCCCCAGTAACCCCCATAACTTTAAAAAAATCCAAAATGTTAAGTGTCTCACCAATGTCAGTTACAACCAGACTCCTGCAGACCTTTCTCTTCATCTCAGAGTACATGCAAACATCTCTGTTTGAGAGTATATCAATGAACTGTAAGAAGAATACATCCTCCTGTTTCTTCATGTTGGAGCAGGCGTAATTGTTATCTTCCTTGGTACTGTTGGCCAAAGTGACATGACATTCATTTCTTCTCAGTGTTAATATGACTTAGCTACTTACCCTAAGGGATGGATCCTGCTTGCTCATTTCACTCATCTCACTGAAGTGAGACTCTATGTGAAATGAGAAACGATGCAATGCAAATCAGGAGTTTGGGAGATAGATAGTGTTTTTCCTTGTGGTCCTTGAGCACAATAGTGAAGTGATGTGAATCACATTAAGCATCACAGAGCTCTCAAGAAAAAAGTGCAATTATTTAATTGGAGGTGTATGTGCTAAAACATTTGCATTTTAAAAAATTACCTTCCCACTACTATTTTTAAATATAGGGCAATATGTTTTGATGCTCTTTAAAGACAAAGATTAATTTCTTATTGACTTAGGCAGCAGCAAATAGAGGGTCAACAGTCAGCCTGGCCATGAAGGAATCACATGGCAGTTTTAGAACTCTTTTTTTCATTCCTTTGGCTCCCATGTTTGAGAACTGCCATAAAACTTCAGTCAAAACCCAAAATAAGTCCCATGAAAATAGAAAAATTCTAATAAACTATGAGAAAAAAATGGAAATAATTAGTGACTAGTATATAAAGATTTACAAAAAATTCCATCACTTTTTTTGGTTGCCACAGAACTTTCAGTTTCAGGAAAAACAGAAAAAGGGAAAAGGATCTGTTATGCTCAAGAAACAAAATTTGATCTTCAGCTTGGCTCAACAGTGAAAATACGGGTGTAAAGAGTTTCAAGGCCTCGATAGGAAGTGGAGATGATTGATATGTTTGATAAGTGTTGGAGGTTTGTGTGCTTGTTCTAGTGTATTGCTTGTACATCTCTATGTTCAAAGACAATAGCTGAGTTTTTTGTCTTAACCTAGATGAAGGCATTTTCTCGGATGTGGAAAATTAACCTTCTGCTAAAGAATTTTCTGTGGCAA
This sequence comes from Turdus rufiventris, assembly GCA_013186435.1. Taxonomy (NCBI): domain Eukaryota; kingdom Metazoa; phylum Chordata; class Aves; order Passeriformes; family Turdidae; genus Turdus; species Turdus rufiventris. Next base: position 1,977,061 of record PYHW01010480.1, on the reverse strand, counting down.
GGATTTGTGTCTTCAAAAACATTTTATTAAATACCATTTAAATTTAAATAAAAAGTTTTCAGTTCATGCTGGGCTATACCCATATTACAGGCATTTCAGAGCAATGGAGGCAAGGTCAGAACTACTGCAGACATTATAATCCCCTTTACAGACACTTCCAGCTCATTCTTTTTCTCATTAGGGAGTCATGTTCTGCTTCAGTAAACTCTTCTTCTTTGCTGAATACAGTACACGAACTTGGCAAAACAGTCTGAAGCAGGATTTTGTCTAGCTTTGCTGCCCATGTTTCCCTGCATGTGGCAACGTGACTCACTAGTGTCAGCATTTCACTTCCCAGGCATTTACCAAGGGACAGACAGCACTTACCACAGTGACAGGGTGTAGTTAGTGTTGTAAGGAGGCAGCTCGGTGAAATTGCAGGTCAGGCTGCTAAAGGAGTCCTTAATTTCCAGCTGGCTGAAGCAGTCAATGTCAAAATTGTCTGGTTCATCATCCCCAAGAGTCCCTAAGGAAGTATTCACAAGATGTTACTGAAGTAGAGTGTATTTAATTTGCAGATCCATTATAGGAGATTGTTTCTTCATGTGGTTGCCTGAAAGAAAGAGGATCAACCCACCTGCTGAGAAGGCAGAGAAGCCTTGTCCCAAATGAAGTTAAAAGCTGTTTGCACCTTTCAAGTTTGCTCTCCCTACACGCCAGTGAAATCCACCCACTTGCAAGAATACTTTGGTGTCATGAGGCATCTAAGCCATACTTTTGTTGTACTGGAAAGCATTCTGAAATGTCACGAATTTGGGCTCAGGAGGGAAATCTTAGACTTCGTGCCAGAATGCATGCTTCCTGCGAATTTGCTTCAATGACTAACAACACAATCATGATTTGACTATAAGGATAATTCTAAAGTCCTACACTTGGAAGGTATGAGGCCAGTGATGCAAAAAATGACGCTTCTGAGAGAAGGCATCTCTGGCAGAAAATGAAGCCAGTTCAGCCTCATTTCATAAAATCTCACCCACTATAGCCAAGTGGGTGGGGAAAGTGTTATTGTCATGACCCCTTGAATGATCCTAGGGACAGGAAAGCCTCTCACTCCTTTCACAAATGTTTAAGGGTAGCTGTCATGATACTTCAACCTCTTTCCTGAGTCAAGGGATTATGCTCGATCCCCTACTCAGTCCTCTGCTACCCATTCCTCAGACAGATCCTTGCCATGTGGGGCCCTGATGTCTGAGAAGGTGAATCACAGAATCAAAGAAAGGTTTGGGTGGGAAGGGATCCTAAAGATCGATCAGTTTCATCCACCATGGGCAGGAATGACACCCACTAGATCAGTTTGCTCAGGGGTCCTTCCAAACTGGCCTTGAACCCTTCCAGGGATGAGGCATCCACAACTTCTTGGGGCAGCTTGATTCAGAGCTTTGCTGCCCTAACATCTAATCTAAATCTCTCTTCTGACAGTTTAAAACTGTTCCTCCTTGTCCTATTGCTATCTACTGTGGGGTATCAGTGACTCACAAATGGAGTGGGCCTGTTGAAAAATTTCCAATGGAAAATCCCTCCCAGAGAAAATGATGGTCAACTCTTGCATCTGCAGTTAGATTTGAGTAAGAGAAGAAGTCCAGAAGTCAGTCAGAAATGCAGAGAAACACACAAAAGCAATTCAGGCAGAGGCTGGGAAGGGAACTGCTGCTACCAGCACCCATGATGAAATGGGAGCATCTGATACTGCATTAATTCAGAACCCACAGGGAGATGTCTCCCCCATGAGCTTATACTTAGTGGCCATTTGTCACCATGAGCAACTGGTGCTAAGAAATTATTACTGGTCTTCTCAGTACAGCTCAGGGAGCCCAGATCTCCCTTAAGGACCACAAAGGCAATGTCCTCTTCCAGTGTTGCAACTTAGAGGGGAGAATTTGTGCAGAACAGAGTCAGAGACAGAGGCACAAACACAGATACATACAGGCATAGAGAGATGCAGAAAAAGCAGATCCTGTATAAAGCTGCTGTATTTAACCACCACATTCACAACAGAGACACAGAGATCAGCCCAAGTCTGGAACAATTCCTGCAGCAGTTTCAGAGGTGACAGTCTTGTCCGGTGCAGCCCTGTGCCATAAAGGCAGACATGCTTGTACAGAAATATTTACCATATACAGTTGCATATTTGTGGGTAAAAGTGTGTACATAAAAAAATATGTGTATTCTAAATCTGGGGGATACCAAGTAAGCTGAAATGAATCCATTTAAAATGGAAAACAACCCACCATATTTTATACAGATATATACACCCAAAGCTGACACGCAAAGGTATTTTACATTCTAAGATTTTACTTGCAACTACCAGGATACTTGCTTTATGCTCAAGGTAGTATCAAAACTTAAAGGTTAGGATGACTAATCTGCCCCTCTATATGACTCCTTGGTGATCTCTGTATATGCAAACTATATATACCAGATTTTGCATCAACTCAAAAGCCTGATAATCATCCTATTAATAAATGGCTTATAAAAAAATTCAACTATTCGCTACTGATTTGCTGAAGAGTTACAGAAATTTGAGTTAATTCTCAATCAGTTAGGTAGCAAAATGAAAAGAAGAAAAGGTTTAATCTTGCAGTTCAAACAAGATTTAACCAATGTAGTACAACTGTGGTGCCACACTGGAAGAAAAGCTGACTGTACCACTTAGACACTGAACATTCCCACTGTGATTATACAGTTCTTTATTCACAAAAATAACATATTAACCATAAAATTAAACCTCAGAAACAGTGTTAAGTAAGCAATTTGAAATGCTATTTCTGCTATGGTTTTCCATGGGCTGATTAATTTTTTTGTCTGACGTAAGTATGCACATAGTTTCAGCCTCACTTCTGCCCTAAACCTCAGAATCACCACGCACAAATGTGTTTGCTAAGTGAATGGTTTTGGTGAGTCTGACATGACTCATAATGCTAAGGACACTTCACTCAATTAAAAATTTAAAAGACTATTGTAATGTTTGCCTTGAGAAGGCGAGACCAGGCAGAGCTGTGAACCTGGCTCTGCTGAAATCAAGGCAGGGCTTGGGAAGGAATGGTTCTGAACTGAGATATAAAGTGCTCTCAAAGCTAAAGTCATGGCAGGTCACACAAATGGTTCTCTCTTGGGTTTGGACAGCATCCATCAGGATGGCTCAAACCACAGCAGGAATCTCAGGAGTCTTTAGGAAGAGAAGGGTGTTAGCAGAGGCTAAGGACTTGCTTCAGCTTTATGCTCTAGAGCTGCCAGGACTGACAGCCATGTGTGACACCAAGGGCACAGTTAAACACTGACTGTCTCCACGCACAGAGGAATGTGAGACCTCCAGTACTGATGTGATCCAGGCAGAACCTGTTACAGTCTCAACTATAAACTACTATAGTTTAGATATGGGTTGGACAAGTGTGGGTAGGAGGACCTCTGAGGGCGCCTTGACCATAAGCCCCTTGTGCCACCTGCACCTCCCTGCCTGCCCCTCCTTAGCCCTGCCTGTAGCTCTCTGAGGCCTTTTGGGGAACTCCACCAGTTCTTCCTGGCTGGGGGACATCAGCTGGGAGGCAGTCTGATGCTCAGAAGAGAGGAGGAGATGGAAGAAAGTGCTGCAATTAGCTCTTCCCTCCTCTGCCCATAAGAGTGTCCATAAGGGCAACTTCATGCCTGAGTTGGCTACTGGCACTTTGTATGGAGGCAGGGCAAGTCAGAGAAGAAAAGAGTGAAAATCAAATATCCGTCATGGGTGATTTTACCCCAGGTTATTTAGTGTTCGCCAAACACGGGAGATTGATAAGGAAGTCATAAAAGCTGCTAATTGCTCAATGGGTATTTTTTAAGTCTGCTCTCAAGTATAAGGAAATAATTATTCACTCATGTTACTGACAAAACAAGCAAAGGTTTGATCATATCTGATTTTGGGAAGCCCTGAAGATTTCAGTGACACCAATAATAAATCACTAGCATTGAACATTCATCACCACAGCTGCTTTCCAAAGCTGGCTTTAAACAGCTGCCAGTTATATGAATAAATGGCAAATAAAAATCCCAGGGTGGTAGATTCAGTTCTGAGCCAGTCCCTATTTTCATTTAATGAAAAAACTTACCATGCATATCCTATATACATACATATGTATGTACAACTATCTAGATACATGTGTTAAAATACATAACACCCAGGGAAAAATGAGATTCCCTAACTGAGAGACATCATAAAACACAACCTTTCTCCTCCTAAAAACTGAAAACTGTTTCCAAACAGTGGAGCTCTAATCTACCAGTGATACTCTGTGTCTCTCAGGCATAGCACAAACTCTTGTCATTGCAGTTTGTTAAGTATCAGACAAATAAGAGTTTAGCAGATCTGGAACTGACTCTCTAAATCAAATTTTTCTTGTCTCTGTTGAGAAAATGGATAGCAGCCTGAAACAGTGGTTTTATTTCTGCTTATTATGTTTTTATACTCTGCTTATTTATGTTTTTGATCTTGATACTGCTAAATAATTTTCACTGCTCTAAATGCGATCATAAAGCCTACAATAAGGCTGAATTTAAAGTGTTGTTTATTTATAATTATTTGCTGAGTAGGGGATGAATGCTGTTAGTGATGTGCTGTGAGAACCCCCTGGCCTGCTGCTGCATCAGCCCTGCTACAAGGGAGAATGGGGCTATATCCCAGACACAGCCGATGGATCTGCTTAAAGAAAATGTAAAAGCTTGGCTTTTGAAGTGGAACAGCTTGGGCCAAGTTTGAGTTACATCAAACATTTTATTTGGAGGAGACTGCCAAGAGCAAAGAAGCCAGAGCTTCACTCCTCTCTACAGGCAGCTCAGAGTGACCATGGGCTGCAGAAGGGTGAGGTTATCCCTGCTCCCAGGCGTATGTCCCCACAGGAACTCTATCTACAACAAGGATTAACAGGGCTGACACTGCATGCACCCTGCATACAGCTATGGTCTCCCTTATTCCATGTGGATTTGCTATAAGGACAGCAGATTTGGGGATTAAATAGGCATCTCTCAGCTCCACCTCAGGCACTGGCACTAAAGACAGACTGGAAGTTAAAACACAAATGTATTTAATGACACAGTCGCATTCTGGAGCTCTTAACTGAGGTTTTTCAGCCCATACGTGGAAAGACGAAGATGAAATGACTCACCATCACCGTCGGCTGAGGTGCAACCACTTTCCCCCAGGGCGGTGTGCAGGACCATGGCGAAGACGCTGAGCACAGTGCCGGGCTGGGCCATGCTGAGGCCGCCGCATGTGTGCAGCCAGCGGGGTGCGTGCCAAGGCCGCGCCTTTATAGCGGCCCTGAGCCCTCAGCGCCGCGGCCTGCAGCCGCACCTCGGCACGGGAAATGTAAACATGCCTACGCGAGGCAAGGCTGGTGGCAGCGGGCAGGAAGCCAAAGCAAAGAGCTGCTCAGCTTTTGCTGTGAAACAGCTTCCCGGCCTGAGCACGTTCTGGAGCAGGCCTGCCAGCTCATCTGGGCAAACCTGGGAGAGGCGGCACGGACAGTGCTGACTCCTGGTGGGATTCCTGGCGGTGGTTTCCCTAAGGGCACGGTTTAGCCCTTGCATCCACTTTGCTCCCAAGAGAGGAGCACAGGTCCAAGGGAGATAAATCTGCCAGGTATGAAACATTAGGTATGATTGCTTTTGTTTATTCTCTAACTACCAAGCAGCACTGCCAGCAGGCGATTCTTTACTCTTGTGAGACCCTGGCTGGAGCACTCTGTTCAGCCCCAGTGTAAGAAGGACACAGCATGTTGAATCTTCAGCCCCAGTGTAAGAGGGACACAGCATGTTGAATCAAGTCCAGAGGAAGCCAGTGAGATGAGGAGAGGGCTGGAACACACCTCATGCACAGACAGGCTGAGAGAGCTGGGGCTGTTATCCCACAGAAGACAAGGCTCTGGGGAGATTTTATCGTGGCATTTCAGTATATAAAGGATGCTTATAACAAAGATGAGGAGAAATTCTTTACCGGGGCCTGTGCTGAGAGGACAAGGGGCAATGTTTTTAAAATAAAAGAGGGTAGATTTAGATTGGGCATACAGAAGAAATTCTTCCATGTGAGGGTGGTGAGGCTCTGGCACAGGTTGTCCAGAGATGTGTCTGCCCCATCACTGGAAATGTTCAAGTGCAGCTTTGATTAATGTCATCCAGTAGAAGGTGTCCCTGTACATGGCAAGGGCCTTGGAACAAGGGAATCTTCAAAGGTGCCCTTCAACCCCAACCCCTCTGTGATTCTATGAAGTCCTGCATAGGGTAATGCTGACTCAGAAAAACCTGTGATTTTAATGATGAATCCTGCAAAACCTGGCTCCTACAAGCAAAGTGGCACATCTCACATTTTTTCAGGCTTTGGACAAAGCAAAGGTGGAAAGTGAAAGACAAAGAGGTGTTAGATATTTCCTTTGCACCCTTTCTGTGGCTGGATACGCCAACAGGTACTAGAGTGTAAAGCAGGGCTGACTGATGTGGCTAACTACAGATGATCTTCTGAAAGAGAAGAGCAAGCTCTGGCACAGCCCTGGCTGCACCAAAAAAAGTTTCAGGTTGGAGGTGTAAAAGAAACTGGGGGCAAAGTTTGTAAAAATGCCCAAGCGAACAGAAAAATGATGACACTTTAATAAGGAGGCTCAATATGGAAGCTTTTTTTGTTTGCAAGGAAATAATTGAAAATGCTCTCCAAATTGAAGAAAGCTTAGGTCTCATAGCTAGAAAAAGTTTCTTTCTTTCCAGGACATCAGGGACTATCCTGCAGTGTCTCTTGCTGCCCTAGGCAAGGGGCACTGGATAGCCAAGGCACTGTTTCCGGACTCCCTTGCCCAGTTTTAATAGGAAGAAATGGCCTGCTTTCCATGAGAGTTCAGAGAGGCTGACTGGAAGATATCCAAAATCTGCATCCAGCCCCACCTTATGGAGCCTCTCTGGGGCTCCCCACAAAGCATTTCCTGCAGTTGCTCTAAGCCTGGGTGCGTACAGAAGGGTGGGTTGGGATCTTTGGCCAGTATGTCTGCATTTACTGTGTTTTACTGTGTCAGGACTCTCCTTGCTTCGCTTCTGTCTGGCCAGGGAAGACCATGATTCATCTCATCCTAACACAGACACTAAAAAGATGAAATTGAAACCCCTAAATGCATTGATTTTCCTCCACTGAATTAAGAGAGAGCCCAGGGTAAGGCAGGCTAGATATCTGCTCAGCAGACCTCTACAATACCTCCTACCCACCAACAGGAGAGGGACCTGCCTGGCCACCCACACTAAACAGGAGCTGGACATGGTGCAGGGGCCACGGCGCCACTGGAGGTGGCACCACCATGGGCTGTGACTGACCCTCACTCGAGAGCTTGACTTCTTTTACAAAACTGTTTGTCATGGTATCCCTTCAAGAGATTCCCTCTCTCTGAGTCTGAGGGAACTTCAGCAGTTACTGGTACTTGCTCTCATATTCAAGATTTCTGTGCTTGACCAAAGTACATTGCAGCCAAATGGAATTAGTGAGATAGAGTCCTGGTGATTTCTAATACCTAAGGCCTTCCCCTTGCTTGCTTTAGACTAGTTGAGAATTTTAACATTTTTCTTATTGATCTTTTTTATCATATTATTCTAAAAAACCTCAAGATAATTTCTACCTCATTTTCAGCCAGAAATGTCATTAAAGAAAGGCTCTCCTGTACAAATTGGTCACTATCCAGAAATGATACCTTCTCACTTTAAATTTGTCTTGTTTATAATTGAGTGGGCTATCACTTTGATCTTTTTTTTTTCTTTTTTCCTGTTTCAGTAGGAGCAAACTAAAAGAAAAAGTCTTTTCAGACATAATATTTTTGTTGAACATGAATAATCTTATTATCAGAGCTGTGCTGCTCAGGGGATTTCCATGTTGTCATGGCTGCATTTTGTCTGGGTGAGGAAATGAGGGACCACAATGAAAAGAAAAAAAATCTAGTATTGAGAATACCCTGAAGCAAAAGTACATTTTGTTTTACTTCTGCACCTCTGCTTCAGAAGCTGTTTCATTTCTAGGAGTTATTTGAGTCTATCCGTCTCACCTTGTTGCCTTTCTGCAATGTCTGGGACATAGGAAATTAAATCTGTAAGTGTAAATCTTAGGACAGCTGAAGGGTTAGTACCCAGAAGAGGCTGGAAGAAAGATGGATTACTTTTCACTTGCAATAAATTTACACTGCTTCTGCCTCCTCACTGAAAATTCCACAAAAAAACTCAACAAACCGCCACCAACAAAACCAACCCACAAATTTAGACAGGTAACTTTTGAAGGTCCAGCAAAAAGGTACCTGTGCCTCATTGGTATACCAGCTCTCTTTGGGTTCCAACACTCTGTTTTCAAGCTTCTGAGTCATTATATGCCCTCTTACATTTTTAGCCATTAATGAAGTCCAGGTTAAAACCTCCTGTGGTGCATAAGTGTGGGCTGTCCATACAATCAATTTTCTGCTGACCCCTACACATCCTCCAGTGCTTTCTTGGATTATCACTTTTGTTGTAGCTGTCAATTAACCAGGTGTCATCCACAAGCTATCATCCATTTTTGCTTCTTATACTATTTGTTCAATCATGTTTGTTTTTTATTTTTTTCTCCTTAGGACACAAAAGTATTTTTTGATTCTGCTTTGGCTTCAAAAATTGTAGGAGATTTCTGCAAACATGCTAAATTTAAATCTGCTATCAGTATCTGTTTAGAAAGGTGAAGATGAATAAATCCCTTCCTTCTATCAACAACACCTTTCAAAGGCTCCAGTTCAGGGAATTCTCAGAACCTCTGTGGGAGATGAGTGGAGTGGGTCCTCCAGATGCATCTCTGTATGCAGCACTGGAGACAGGACATGTGTACACTTATGGATAGAAGAAACAGACACCCTTGTGTTTGAGGAGCTCGGTGGTGTGTCCTGGTTAGATACCCGTGGTCGAACTTGGGACTGGTTTAGGGGGAAACTTTTCTCAAGTTGGTCATAGCTGGTGGGAGCTGTTGGGCTTTTTGGCCCTCTCTAAGGCATGGAGCTTCCTCTGTTGCCTGGGCTGTTAATAGATTATCTGATTATATCACAGAATCTCATCAGAACTTGTATTTTATAAATGCTCAAACAGACTCCATACTTTGACTTTCATTTTTTTTAACCAGATACAACAGGAACCAGAAATCTTCCAGCCAGTTTAAGATATGATGAGGACATTAAAAAAAAAAAAAAAAAAAAAGAAAAAGTCTAGGATCTTCTTTGTTTTTGTTGCTTCCTGACATTTCTTGCCCTTACCTGCTTCATAAACCTTGTTACCTCTATCTTCTCCCTGGCAGAGGCATCTCTTGGCAATTCCTTAGCTGAGCTGAAGGTCTATGGGTTAGTCTTGGGCAGCTCTAAGAAATGTTCTGCTGGGCCAAGAGCTGGAGCATGTGGGAGTCAGTCTTGCTAAGGCAACATAATTCATGATCATAATTGAAGTCTTGGGTGGAAAACAAAATGCTGAGATTATATGGATTTACTCTGCAAGACATTTTTTTTTCGCTTATCACCAAATTATTTTGGTCTGCAGAGTGTGAGAGCAATACAGGGTGAAAGACACACAGTTTGTCACCATATGGTCCTGAGGAATGGAGCTTTGTGTGACAAAGAGAACATTTTGAAATTTTTTTTGCACTGTCTTTGTCTTTGAGGTTTTGCCACTTAAAATTGCTTTGAACTTCCCCAGAACTCATAAATTGGCACCATAATAACAAGGAGGACTGTTATACTGAGGGAAAACTAACAGATAAGCTGGAAAAAACACTGCTGGTTGAAGTGCAAAGCAGGAGGAACTGATGTGCACTTTGGTCAGGCATTCAAATATTCTGACATCAGACTGAAAAACAACAGGATAGGCTGAAAAAAGTGAACTCTGCTATCTAGCACATACAGCAACAGCAGAAACAAGAACAGTCATATTAATCGGTCTGCACTTCTTTTATTTGCTTTCTAGTTTCTAAGTCTTCAGGGTGCTCTGAGTATTATTTTCAATTGTCCTCTACAATAACCAGAGTAAAAACATAAAACATGAAAGCTTAAATTGTTTTCATGTGATTTGTTTTAGGTCTAGAAGAACATCTGCAAGATGTATTAATCACTTTTGAGATCTGGTAGGAGAGCACCTGTACTTGCTCATATACATTTCTCAGACACAATGTTGGACCAAAGCCCTGTCATTTTGGTGACAATGAGGCATTTTGTGAATGTATTTTAATTCTGTAAAATACTTCATTCTGACCTCTGCAACTTGTAAATTAAAGTTTCAGATTTTCATTCTTTTTTAATTAATTTGGTTTTAGAATTACCTTTAATTTCAAAATATGAATTACTAAAAACTGATTTGGTTTCATCTGAATGCTTTCTTCAAGAATCTGTCCACACCAGCTGTGGTTACTTTTGGTTATTTAGTATCTCACCATAGCCTTCCTGCTTGCAGACCCCATTCCAGAAATAAATGCCAAGGGAATGTAGGAGGCACAATTCCAATAAATGAGTAGTACATGACTCAGAGCTGAACTCTTTTGTAAGCTTCAGATGAAAAACAGGCGTAGACGTCAGCAAAGAGGAAAAAGGGAAGGAGCAAACAGAGGCAACATGATTGCACGTTCCTGTAAAAGAGAACAGATGGAGAGAAATAATCTTGAGGAAGCTGAGGTTGGTGGCATGTGTGAAAAAACAAGAGGAACCTGAAACAGCGTTTGTAGTATTTATATTTACAGTGCCCTGGATGTGGGCTTCCCCAGCACCAGGTAACAGGGAGGTAGGTGGGTACAGTATGCACCCAGTGGGAGTGGCAGCACTTCCTTAAGGCTGCCCTTCCCCAGCTGGGCAGGTGCAGGACCTGCCTGGCACAGTCCAGTGTGCAAGTACTGCCAGCAATGGCTCCTGCATTTATGGAGCTGAAACTTCAGGGCTAACAGCTGGTGTTGAGTGCAGGTGTTGTGGCAGAGGCGGGATGCCATGGCCCCCGGGGAGCTGGGGACAGGTAGGATGGGAAGTACCATGGCTGCTGACCTGGGTGCCCTGACAAGAGGCTGACCCTGCTGGCGTTTGTTCTCTCGCACCTTTTCCATGGGTTTTGTGCTGCAGCCCTCAGGCGCCAGCCCCACCGTGTCCCGGTCCTCATCCCTGCTCCCAGAGAGCCCTCAGGGAGAGGCAAGTACTTCAGGGTTGGGCTGAGGAGGATAATGGGTTTCTAAACGAAGGTTTGTGCTGTTAAGGTGAATGTGAAGTGGACTTGGCTAGCAGCTTGGGTGGATCATGCTGCTAAAGGCAACCTTGAATACCTACACAGATTCCCTTTGCTTCTCCTTGCCCATCTCAGCACAACACAGTCTTCCAGTGGCTAAGCAAGCAGCACTGAAGAGGCAGCTACAGCCATGCTCAGTGTTTGCCACAGGAATAACAGAATTTACTGGTTAAATATACCATGATTGAATGTAGCCTTGTTGGTAAGTCTAGAGTCACTAAAATATTTCAAAGAATGTTTTTTTTATAAAACATTTACTTTAAGCAAATGAGCACTAGATATATATTTGATAACAAAAAGTCACAAAGGAGAGCAATAATTTAAATGCTTTTCCATTTAAATATGTTTAAAAATCTCTTCCCTGGTATAAAACTTAAAAGTAGAGGAACTGAAAAAAATCAGACAAGAAAATGAAATCATAAACAGGTTTTATCAAAAGTAACAAAAAGGTATGTATGAAACTTGGTTTGGCCCAAGTTTCATGCACTGACATGTTTAGATGTTCAAAGTTAATTACATCTATGTTGTACCAATTATATAAAAGTAATGTTTGAGATATCATTAAGTTGATGAAAATATATGTGATCTGCCTGAAAGATTATCCTCCTTTTAAAGTGTGAATGTGGGGGTAGGGAAATCTCCATAACAGAGAAGTATAATTACACATTTTCTCCCCTTTCACAATGCCAAATTAGCAAGGAGAAAAATTAAGTATGCCAAAAAGACATTGGTTTCAGAGGGCTGTGACAGGACCCCATCTGGCAGAGCTTGGCATGGGGATCTGTTGTCATTTTGTCATAATAGAGAGCATTCAAAAATCACATAGAGATGGTTTCACAATTGGAAATTCAGAAATCCCATCAGATTTCAGTGCTGTCCAGGATAATGCAGGATGCATTCTCCAGGCTGGCTCTCAGCCCAGCTACCAGCAACAGGCTTTACTTTTCTGTCTGTGCTCTTTGGGAAGCCTCTTTCTTTTAATCTCTGTTAAAGCCTGCTCCTGGCTGCTTTTGGCTGTCTACATTGCTACTACAAAATGTCCATTTGCTGTCTCGCTCCCACTCTTCCCATCCCTCCCTGGTCCTCATGCTCTGCATTTCTCTTCAGTCAAGCTCAAGGACAGAACTGCTCTTCCCACGTCCCCCAAGGCAGGATGTCACAATCACCACAAGGCTAACAGGCAATGCTTTGCCCTGCTTCTGCCAGGGCAGGGAACAAAGAATTGTATTTAACCACCGAAAAAAAGTGATGAACCACAGAGAAAATGTAGACCTGCTGGGTACCTCCCTAATCCCAAGGAACACATACTTATTTATTTCCTATTTCTTGTTTCATTTTTAACTGTCTCTTCCCCCATGCAGATCAAAGCAGGCAAAACCCCCAAACCAAGGATGATTAGTCTTTCTTTCTCTAGAGGATTAAATTGGTTTGTGTTAATGATGTAAAAAAATGAAAAGTGACCCAGGACTGAAATCTAGAGCACAGCATCTGTTCAACAAAGGTCTTCAGCTGTGGAGTCCAGCAGGTCTACACAGAACTGCAGAACACTGACATATTATTATTATTATTATTATTATTATTATTATTATTATTATTATTATTATTATTTACATGGCAATTCTGTGTGAGTGATTCCTGTGACAGTGAGTCCCTACTGTTGGACTAATATTGGACTAACAAGCCTTTCCAGCTCCCCTTTGCTTCACACTAAAGTATATCAGAAAAATGTTCAAATGATATGCAAGGAATTCCACCACAGCAATATAGAAAATGTGAGAAGGAATATAATCTGATTCAGTGAGTATTTTGTCTTATCTGAATGGGAGAACTGGCTGAACAGTAAAACCAAAAAAACCTGCTCCCAAAATATGCTGAGCTTTCAATTCAATATGTAAACTGGGCTAGCAATATTCTTAGTCCAGGGAAGGCTGGTGGTACAGACACCATCTCGGATTCTGTACACCTGTGGGTATGAGAGCTGTTTGCTAAACAGCTTTATTAGCACACAGCTCTGATCCCCCTAATTTACTGTGCTGAGAGGTGGGCTCAGAACAGTCTGTGTCAGCACAGCTGCATCACCACTGCTGTTTGCTCCCTGGATCCAGACAAGCTCTGCTCCACTGGGTGCTGTCAATGCAACCTGAGGCTCTTCAAGGTAGAACAGACTGTCCTGCAGTACAGCACTGTCCTAAGAATATCACCCTCTCTATATCAGTTCTAATTGTGATATCTGAGTTATTACATTGTTTCTTCTCAAAATCTGAAAGAGGAATTAATGCACACCTATAATTTGTCTAAACAACTTTCAGACAGCAGACCTTGCCTACTTTGATTTATAAAAATAAATTTTCCGAAATCCCTACTCACACAGCTAATTGCAGTCAGCAGTGAAATTATCATTTTATCATGTTTTTGAACGTGTAAACTAAACTCTAAGACTAAACTTCTCCCTCAGTAAAGCAGGTCTTCCTGACACCAAATTTTCCTTCAGCTTTTTTCTGAAGTGCCCAGAGCCAGACACAATACTCTCAATAAGAGTCTCACTAATCTTTGTGTGGAGGGATGTTGTCACCAGTGCAGTTCTCCACGTTCTAGTGCTTACACACTCATTCTGCATTTACTGGTAACACCTGCTGAATTACATGGCCACAGCATTTCCTAACTTAATTTTGGAACCATTAGCTCCATGAACTCAGAGCTTTATCTAATAAAAGGGCTGAGAGAGTGCAGACACTGACCAGATGACATGCAAAATCTGACTTCAGGGAATGTGAGGCTGCTGCTTAGCACACCTGTTTTAGTCAGGTCTATTCAGGATACTAATTGCTTAATTTTACAGGGCTGTTATTGCCCTGCTCACATACCTTCCCTACAAGTCAACCTTCTAGCTGCTTGGTCTGCCTATCCAGAGTGTCCAGCGTGGGCTGAACAGATATCACCACAGTTAAAAATGTGTAATTAGAGAACACATTATCCAGAGTGGTTCTGATGAGCAAAGAAAGGGTCATTATTCTTTATCATTTCAGCAATGTAGTTTAAGAGATATGTTGCCTGTACAGACAAAGTAGAAGAACAAAATTGAAAGGAGAGTTAAAAATTGTAGTAAAATAGCTCTCAGTGCCTGCAGGGGCAGAAAAAGCAGGAGAAGATGACCTGAAATGGGGCATCCTGCCCATCTTACAACTTGTGAGTGACCCTCATGGTGCTTGTGGAGAGGTCTGTCAGGAACTGTGCAGTGTCAGCACCACAGGAATGGGAGTGTGTATCCCAGAGAAAGGGAAGACAAAAGCCATGCCCAGTTTTTGGTTCTCTGCACACAGGCATGATGCAGAACACACTGGCCCTGAAGCTTTGGCTCCTTCTAAATTAAGCCATTGCAGGGCTTGTTCCTTCCTGTGGGTAGAGTGTAGGCAAAGAAGGAACTTTTTATTTGCTATTCATCTTACTAAGCCTATTACAGAATTGCAGAATCATTAAATTTGGAAAAGACTTCCAAGATCACTGGGTCCCATCTTTGTCTGAATCACCTTCATGCCAAGTGAACCATAGCACCAAGTACCATGTCCACTTTTTTCTTTGACACCTCCAGTGATGTTGACTCCATGACCTCCCTGGACAGCCCATTACAATGTTTAACCACCCTTTCCATGAAAAAAATTCTTCCTGATACATGAGCATCCCCTGGCACAGCACATTTTCTCTAGTGGCCTGGGGCTGATCCCCAGCTGGCTACACACTCCTTTCAGGGAGCTGTAGAGAGTCATAAAGTCTCCCCTGAGCCTTCTTTTCTCCAAGATGAACAACCCCAGCTCCCTCATCTCTTCCTCATAGGATTTGTGCTCCAGACCTTTCCTCAGCACCTCAGTGTCTTCCTTACTGTGAGGGTCTCAAATGGACATTGTGTCCCAGGTGTGGCTTCACCAGTACCCAGAACAGGAGCAGTCACTGCCCTGGTCCTGCTGGCCACACCATTGCTGATACATTAAAGATGTCCTTGGCCATCTGGGCACGTTCAGCCACTGTTGATCAGCACCCACAGGGCCTTTCCAACTCAGCTGCTTTCCAGCTATTCTGCCCCAACCTGGAGCCGCAGAAGGTTGTTTTCACCCAGGGACAGGATCCACCATTTGGCCTTGTTGAACCTCACAAAACTGGCCCTAGCCCATGGATCCAGCCTATGCAGATCCCTCTGCAGAGCCTCCCTGCCCTCCAGCATCAGCACTCCCACTCAGATTGGCTGCAAAGTGGCTGAGAGTGCTCTCAATCCTCTCATTGAGATCTTTGATAAAGGTACTGAACAGGGCTGGGCCCGGTACTGAGCTTTGGGAAACCCCACTAGTGACTGCCCAACAACTGGATGCAAATATTAACTTTGCTGGCAAGATCTCTTTGCAGTCAGCACAGGTGAATATGGTGCAGGAGGAGCCAGCCACATGCAGACCCTCAGAGGGGCTGGGCAGTTCCCCTTCCATCCTAGCATGTACTCTCACAGTATTAGCCAGACTTTTTTATCACCACACAAAGCTGATTTCTCTCCAATATAATGCATACAGGGAAGATAAATATATGCTGGTTCTCCCTGTCTGATTAAAATCATATAGTGCTGTCTGACTTGCATGAATGACACCAAGTTTTGTAAGTGACACAGTTTCTAACTTAGTTTTCACTCCACAGTGGTTTAAATGCCCTAAAAGTCAAGGAAAATGTCAAAATCAAGTCACAAATTGATCAGTCATATGAGTCTGGTCCCTCATATGAAAAGGAAGCAGTGTTGGTAAAAGCAGTAAGCATGGATTGCTTTCAGGTTATGCAGGTTGCCCCACCTTTCGGTGACCTTGGCCTGAGGTTTGTTTGTTTGAACATGGAAACACACCTACCTTCTCTGCTTTCACTTTTGAAGGCAAACACAAGTCCAGCCTCAGAGCAGCTGAAGCATGACTGCCATGGGAGCAATCAGGTCAAGGTGTCTCTGTTCATGGCCAAAATGTTCTTCTGCTAAACTAAGCCTGTGCCAAATCAGCTCACCTTGTAAAGGAGGGGAAAAAATAAAGGGAAAAAAAAACAGGGAGTGAAGTAAAATTTCGAATACTGAGCAGCCAAAAAGAAAAACCAAGCCACAACAGACAGCAGCTACTGAAATGCACACTTGCTAGAACCCAAAATGCAAGTCATCAGTGAGGTACTAAGTGCAAATACAGTAGGGAAGGATGGCCCTGACCATGGACTTAGGAATGCAGCAGCGTTACTGTCAATATCCTCTTTCTTCCTGTGATGAAGTAGAAAAGGAAATCATCACATGTATACCTCTTTTCTCTAGGAGACAGTGGTGAAAACTGTGGAAGAGTTGAGGAGTTGATGGTCTGGGGTCTCAGATTTCCACTCTCCACAGCTGGCTGGAGGAGCCAAGCTGCCACAGTGAAAGAAGCAATCTGCATCTGGGCATAGAAGAGAGCAGGTTCCTGCTCCTGTGAGGAGTAGGAAAGGCTAGATGAGACACAGGGACAGACACTGAGACAAAGGGCCCTTTCACCCAGCATTGCTACCTGGGCCAAGGCAAGCCAGAAGGCAGGGTGCTAGAGTGCCTCATGGCTTGCAACCTGCTCCAGTAGCCACACACTAAACTCACTAATTAGAGTGCAATATCAGTGTTCAAACATTTCCCCATGTCACAGAATCATAGAACCTCAGAATTACAGAATCCCAGGATCTTTAAGTTTGGAAAAGGCCTCCAAGATCGAATGCAACCACTAGTGCAGCACTGCCAAACCCACCACAAAACCATATTCCTACAAGCCACATTTATGTCTCTTAAATACTTCCAGGCATACATCATGACAAATGCCATCCTTTCTTCCCAGAAACTGTGCAGGGTGACAGCACCTTCACTTGGGCAAACTGTGGTCAACTTCAGCATTTGCATTCCCTTCCTTGAATGTTTCAGATCCAGTAAATTTTAATAAACTAACTTCCACAGACTCAACCACTCTTAGAGGAAAACCAGAAATTTTAAGTGCTGGTTCCTCTAGCCACTGAGAATCAGGAGCATATAGTGAGATCCTCCAACACCACAGTTACATAATTTGTTAATGTCTACAGGGTAATGTTATAATTCTCTATAAAAACACCATTTCACTTACCAGTGAACATTTTTAGTGCTTGCCAGTATTTCACTAATTGGCTTCTCCTGTCAACACCCTTTTTTGCAAGCTAAAACACTCATCATTTGTGAATGCTCATGTGAAGCGAACTTTGCAAGGAAAAGGGAGTTGCATTGCAAATGGACTGGAATCACAGCTTCACACTTTCTCAGCTGCTACATTTATATTTCTCAACTTCCTGATTATTACAGGGAAAAAGTTCAAAGTGGTATTATCCAGTTTAACTCCTACTCAAAGAAAATATTTTTAAAGTACTAAAGTAAAAGAGAGGGAGAAAAGCAATTTCAGTGGGATTTGTGCTTTTACTGGAAAGCTTACAAAACTCCCATGATAAATGTTTATCTTGATTTTCACAGCTGATCAACACCTTACATTTATCTGTTACATGTTGATAAATACCTCGAAGTAGTTGACCATATATTTGAGTAACTGGAAATGGATTTCTGACCCTGAATTTTAGGAACTATTTTGAGAAGGACTGTTCTTGGTTTCTTACACAGAATAACATTCTTTCTATTTCAAAGCTCCTTTGCCTAACTGTGGGGCTAAATAGGGAAGATTTTATGGTTACTGTGGATTATCATTCAACAGTTAAGGGAAAATGTACATAAAATATTTTTGAGAAATGCCCAGAGTTGGGAGTGATTTTATGTTGACTCACTCATGGCTCAGACTATGCACAAGGAGTACTGATTTCTGTCTGCAGTCTGATGCAGCTACCTTCAGCCTCAGAGCAAAGAGGATGTAGACACCATCACAAGCACGCTTTGAAAAATCAGAATGGAATCAAGCTATTTACAGCACACTGATTTGGAGCTATTGATAACAAACCCCACAAAATCTTTTTAAGATAAGTAAAAACAAACTTCATTTCACAGAGAGGAAACACACTCTACAATGTGAACTATGAATCCTTCCAGCATCCTGATCCTCAAGCAACCTTTTTTTTGTTTTTTGTTTTTGCCCACTTGTCCATCGAATTCCAATACCTAAAAAGGATGAGAAACTTTAAAGAGGAATTGAGCATTGTTGGTTAGGCAAGCAGATTGGAAAGGGCACCAACGTTTAGACAGAACCACATGGTTTGGGATACTTTGTACTCCTGCCCTATGGAGACTTAATGAAGATTATCTTGTTAACAGTAATTACTAGCTAGAGGCACTACATGAATGAATATGCATTTCCAGTGAAGTCATGGTAGCTGTCAGACAACATTTGGGAAAGTCTATTACTTCTAGAGTAATAACAATAATAAACCCTTTCATTTCTGCTCATTTCTGAAACCGCAGAAAGAACATATAAAAAAAAAAAGTGCTTTCTTGATCATGAGAACTTTAAATTTGCACTTTTATATCAGTTTCACTGTATTTTCTCTGAAATTGCTCACGCAAGTAAGACCATGATGGGAACTCTGGATTTCAGTGCGTATCCAAGCCCAGCAACAGGGGATATAGTATAGAAAATGTACTGTGAATCAGAACAGCACATTGCTGGTATAGTCTGTCTCTGCCACAAATATGCAGCTTTGGGTCCTATATAGGTGTATCTGCCCAAGGCACCTTTGCTATCTAACAGAGGTTTATGGTGTCACAGAAGTGGTATTTTAACAAACGCATGCAGAATCTAGAAGTTTCCTGACAATTGACTCATATACACATACCAACGAGAAAATGGTGTTCAGATAGGAAGTTATCAAAAAGCTATGCTTTCCTGTTTATGTAGTGGGGCCAATACTTAGAGCTTGAAAAGTTTATTATAGTCCTGAATACTATTATAATATTCTTACCCTTCATGTGCACTGAATTTTTCTATTCCAAGGTAAGAATAGGCAGCTGGTGAAACAAAGGGTTCAACATCAGCTAGAAACTGAAAGATACCAGCACTAACAACTGTGGAAAGCTAGAGAACTTCATCTGGTTTGAGCTCATTGTTTAGTTGGGCTGGAAGTCTTCATAACAGAAATTTTGGAAAGAGAAACTCACTTGGTAACTGGTTTTTGTTGATCCAGGTCCACAATAGTTCCTTCCTGTGCTCTGAGGCAGTGGGACACTGCAGCAAGGGGGTGACTTCCTGTGCAAGGGATTTTGTCATAGACACCAGTGAGGCAAAGATAGCTTTCAGCACATAATCCATGTAGCTTTCTACCTGTCTTCATTTATTATTATCAAATAGGAGGAATATTATTTTTGTATAACGACTTGAAAATTGATGTCCAATTTAGTTGCTACAAACAACTGCATTATCTATGGAAATTACTGAAAAAACATAGGGCTGATACATACAAACTTAAAATTCATCCTCAAAAACCTAAATTAAGTTTATGAGTCATGAGTACATTTCCACATCTCTGGATCAGTTTATTAATGTCTGGCAAAGATTAAAGAAGCTGTTGCTTTTTTTCCAAAAAATTGTTGAAAATAGTAATTTCATTAACTACAAACAGTCAATAACTACAAAAAGAAATTTGATAGCTCTGCTAATGATGCTTGTTATGCAATTTACTCTGAAAGCCTTCCATCTACAAAAAACCACAGAAATCTAGTGCCTTCAAATCTGCTTCAAGAATTTACTACCTTTGAAAGAACAATCTATGACTGCTATTTTAGACAGGGAGCTCCAGATTCTTACCCCAATTAAAATCCAGCTCTCTTACTGAGTTTACCACCCTAAAAAGGATACAGAAACTCATGTTAGCATGTTTTGTTCCATGTCTTCATTTAAAAACATTACCTAATAGACTGTTTTGTTGTGTAAAAATGAACAAAAGTATTTCTGAAAAAAAAATTGCCTAGGTAGTTTTTTTATTTACCCTAAAGAAGCAGAAGTGGTTCATATAGGTGTGGGTGCGACGTGACACTTTTGCCTGTGGTCTAAGTGCTAGAACTGTTTTATCTAATGAGCCGCTAGCGTGCAAGCAACCTGCTGCTGGCTGTACGTGTTGGGAATGAATGATTGTGGTCTACATGTTTCTCATAGATCAGCACTCTACAGTTACTTAATTGCATAAGAAAATCTCTGTCTTTTGAAGAAGTTTCACTTCTCACAGGTGATAATGGAATAATCTAATGCTTGGCAAGAGGCAGTCCTTCTCCCTCCCCCTTCCTTAACCCTTCCTTTCCCTTGCTTAACCCTTCTATTCCTGTCCCTTCCTTAACCCTTCCCTGCCTTTCCTTAAACATTCCTTTCCTTAACCCTTTCTTTCCCTTCCTTAATCCTTCCTTTCCCTTCTCCAGAGCTGAAGAAAAAAAATCGTAGCTTCCCACTACAATGCGATACACTTCCCACAACCATTTTTGAAAAACCGTTTTTAACAGAAGAGGTTAACTGGACCAACTTCATGCGTCTCTATTCCTCTACAGTCACAGACCCTCTGAAAAGGCAGAGAGACACTTGCCCTTTTTGTCTACACAAAGACAAGAATCTATGTGAAAAAATGAGAATAGTTACTAATTAATGCTATCGATTCTGCATTTAAAAACCACACAAGACTTTGACAAGGAGGATGACGAGGTTCTCCAGTGCACTGGTCTGACAATGTACCTTTGCCATCTTTTCAGATAGGAGGAAGAAAACTGACCTGGTATGGATTTTCCTGATGATATTCACAGTTTCAATGTTTAAACATGGATTAAACTCATATATGTAAATGATTATATCTGAGTTACTGCTGCTACAGCAATTACTGAGACAGTAATTTTATTTGTTTTGTCTACCTGAAAAGTTTGCAAAGCCTTTCACTTTTAAATAAACATGGCAATCAATTTGATGCAGGGACCTTTTAACCGCAGTAACACATGAGAACCTAAATTAGGTCAGCTTGTGTTTATGAGTTTGTTAGAAGTGCAGCTTACCCAGTCAAATTAGGTCAGCTCAGTGTCCTGCTTAGTGAAATGTGGCTCTAGAGTAGGAGATACAAAACCTTTCAAAACAATAACTGAGAAAGCCAGAGCTACCTGTGAGTACATCTCTTCTTTCAGATCAGCATACCACATTTGGTTCTTATAAACAGAAGTGAAAAAAGATACACCAAATGTCTTTCCTCAGAAATGTGATTATGTATCTCCTCTTCCAATACCATTTACCTGTTTATTTCAATTGTCTGAATACAATTGCTTTATCAGACAGGTGAATATCATCCAGGAAATTCTACAATATATTCTCTGCACAGAAAGAAACCCCAGCAATAAAAAAACTTGTTTTTAAATTAATTCCACAGAAGTATTCACTTTCTAAGTGTTTGTTTTTTGGTTTTTTTGTTGCTTTTTTTTTTTTTTTTCCATGTTCATGCATTCTTTGGCTAGGGAGAAGAAATAAGATAACATATATTTGTATTTTCTTTGTAATTATATATTCTTCCCTCGCTAAGCCCTTAAACATGCTTTTGTTTCCCTAAATCATGAGTTTACAATCTGTCCTTACTGGGTATTTACATTCCTTCATTGACTAATACCTCTTTGATGATACAGTTCTACTAGAATAAGATTGATTTATCATCTTACAGCTGGTGTTAACATTGTAAATTTCATATCAATAATGCTGACACATAACATCTATAGCTTATAAACAGAGGAATTCGCTCCCTACGGAAAATGTGGCACTCCTTGCATGAAGGCGAAGTATCTGATGCACAAAACCTTTTATGGCAATAGAAATTGACAAAACTTTTAGCCAGTCTTTTTAGCCCAAAAACTGCCTGGCCTCTGTAATGTGTATGCTGTTCTCAGTTGTGCTTAATAGTCTTTTCAAGACCAGGTTAACAGAGCCAGCTCCATTAAAATGTCAATGCAGGAATGTTATCTTGAAAATCTCTGACAAAATATTTCTAAAATACTGTGCAACTACTGCCAAAAATTTCTTCTCGATTTAATATATGTATTTGTAAATCTTTGTTATGGGAGTTGAGTTTGCAGTTCTAAATGTAGAGCAGGTAACTGTTCAGAACTGGTATCAGCACTTACCTGTAGATTAAAAAGGACAAGTGAATCGATCTGAAAAAACCAATTTACAATGCCTAATTCCATTTAACCACTTAGCCTGTTCTCCCACTCTGAGAGCTTACACCAGTTATAAACATATATAAATGTAACTTAGATGTGAGCTCAGTGTTTCATAACTAAGCCTCCAAGAGCCTTAATGCAATCAAGAACAGCTGCAAAACTCACCAGCAAAGAATTGAACAATAAATAGTTTGCCTTCAAATGTAGCACTTCTGTAGTGAAGTGCTAAGAATAATGATTTCAAAACACACTCCTGTATTTATAAACTGGACTTGTATGTGTCAGCATCAAAAGTCACCACTGGGAATAAGTGAAGTTAAGCTGCAGCTGCAAGATACTTAATCAATCCTATTCTAGTTGTATTATTAGACAGGCTTTAATCAATGGTATAACATAAATACCTAAAATGGCACTTCTCCTGAATCCCCCCAGTCCAAGCAGACCATAACTGCTGTCAGTAGAATACTTTAAAGCAAATTGCATCCATATTCTGCAATTACTAATTTTCTAAAGGCATTTTTAAACCTTTGTAACGTATTTGTTTGAAATTGGCATTTTTTACTTTAAAAACACATCCAATATCTTTGTTAGCAACATACTGGGGAGACAGAATGAAAGATGGGAGAAGAATTGCTAATAACTGATTTCTAGGTGGGCTTAACAGAACTGAAACTGCAAGTCTGATCAGATACCTGGAATGTCTGATTCCAGAATATGAACTCATTAATGCAGAGAAAAATGCATACAGATATATGGGGAGAAGCATCAGAACTCTTCTTTTTCCCCCTCTATGAAACAAAGATTAAGAAAACATGTGACATTTTATCTAGCTTCTAAAAGAAAGAAAGCTTTTCAGCTTAGAACAAAAAGCACAACGAAGTCACTGGACCATGGAGTTAGAATTCAACCTGAACAAGAGTGGAATATTTTCTAGAATTGAAGTGTTAAAATAAATCGGTGTCTGATGCTCTGAGTGCTCTTTCTCATATTCTATTACAATTATAAAAGAACACTTTGCTAAAAACTGCCAAGAGTAATTACTAGACTTTTTGTTGAGAGTTTTGGGGTGAAATTTCTTGCAGTCAAGGGTTAGTCTCCAGATGTAAACTTGGTTTAGTTTGAATCAGAATAAAATAGTCCACTGATTTCAGTTGAGAGAAAAATTCACTTTATGAGTATAAATACTCCAAAACAAACTCTTGATAGGAAACAGTCTCTGATTTTATCTGTGTACCAGCTCTCTTTTTTTTTCTCCTTTTTGAGTTTGTCCTCATTTTGTTCCTTACCTTACCATTGTTTTTGTTGTTTGTATGTTCAGATGTGGGTAGTGGTAGAGAAGAGGAAACCTGTTTCTTACTTCTAATTCATCTGTTTCTGAGAAGCCACCCTAGCCCTTCCTTTGCTGAGTTTTGGATCTTTTATGGAGTCTTGCATTTTAACCATTTGGGTTTACAATCAAGCATGAGAAGGACCAAGTAAGAGAGATTTTTCTTCTTTTCTTTAGCATAAGATTGGAGAAAGATCAATTAAAACTAGAGTAGTTTGCTTGGGAAAAAATAAAGCTGTGCTGATTGTCGAGTAGCCTGTGTAATTCAGATAATCAGAGGTGAAAATATGCCATGGGCTCAGCTTCAGAGTGCTCATTAAATTCAACCAATTTTAAAGGAAGTGGTAGGGCAGAAAAAAACCAAATAGACTGAGGAACTGCAGATATATTTATTTTAAAGAAAATGCCAATTGTTGCTAAAAGTGTTAAGCAGAAAATGCAAAGAAGTTAATGGTAATCTCTGAAAATTAGGAAAATAAGCCTCTACAGGTTCCTTGAGATCCTTTGGAAAAGAAACTGAAACCTGTCTCATGCCCCATTTGTCAATGGCAGAGAAGGAAAAGGGTATTTTTTCTGAAAACTGTATTTTTTCTCCTAAGGAGGTATGTATGCTGCAGAAAAATAGCCAGCCTTTGATTGTTTTAGCAAGATTACAGTGTCTAAACTAGGTCAATTAAGATGCAACCAGATGTGACACCCCTGTATTTCATTTCACTTGACTAGGCTTCATCTTAGTCCCACTTCTCTTCAACTTCTCCATACATGACTTGGATACAGGACTCAAAGGGATGTTAAGTTTGCAAATGATACAAAACTGGGAAGAGCTGTTGACTCCCTCCAAGGCAGAGAGGCCCAGCAGAGAAACTTCAACAAACCAGAGAGATGTGCAACCACCAGCCACATGGAGTTCAGCAAGGGGAAGTGTTGGATTCTGCATCTGGATATAGAAACAGACTGGGGAATGAGAGGCTGAAAGGGATCTGGGGCTCCAGGTCCACGGCAAGTTGAACACGAGCCAGCAGTGCCCTGGCAGCCAGGAGGGCCAACCCTGTCCTGTGGGGCATCAGGCACAGCATCAGCAGCTGGGCAAGGGAGGGGATTGTCCTGCTCTGCTCTGAGCTGGGGCAGCCTCACCTCCAGGGCTG
>PYHW01010480.1:1912543-1948242 GCA_013186435.1 Turdus rufiventris | reverse complement strand
GGGAAGGGAAGGGAAGGGAAGGGAAGGGAACTGTCTTTTAAAGTGTTTTGGTTACTTGCCAAATTTTGAATCTTCTTGTATCAGAATTTGCTTTTTGAGGAACAAATCTGGAAGTGTTTTACCTATATAAAGGAATGGATCATAGCCCTGAAACAGACTCATATAGAGCAAGAGTTCTGTACAGAATGAAATGCTGAGATTGATTTATGCTGGGAGATATTACGCAAATAAATAAAAGCATAGAAAACATCCTAATTCAGCAGCACCTTTTGATTTGTAGATTTTTTTGAAAGAAGAATTTTGCAGGGATGGAATACAAGTAATTTAAATTATTATGAGAGTATTGTTAACATAAGCTTCATTTCATCTTTTCTAAAACGAATAATCCAAGGCATTGTCTATGCAGCACAGACAAGAATATCTGACATAAGTGAAATTAAGGAGTAAGTAAAACATTAAAAGAAAGTAGGCCATGAAAACAGGATTGAGCATGTTGCATACAACTAACTGAAAGCCAAACTAGCCTTTCAGGTTCCATTTTTGACTCTGTATGTTAATATCACATGGGCAGTTATTTCTTCTTTTAGTTCCTGTCACAAATTGTGTCTAAAGGAATTATCTGTCTGGATTTTGCAACTCTCTGATAAGAAAATTGGCTCGTTTAGCTAATTGCTTCAACAGTTCATATACTTCCTATTAAAAATGTGCTTATTATTTTGAAGCCAAGGGCTCTAGCCATTGAATCTAGATGGGGTCTACGAGAATGAAAATGGGTTTTCATAAAAATTATATTTGAAACTCCATTACATTTTCCTTTGGTGAAGTAAAGAGACCAAGTTCCTTATACTTTCTTATACAAAACCTGATTTCCTACCATTCTTGACATTTTTCTCTGAATATTTTCTAGTTTCAACTATCCTGCTTGAAGTGTAGCTATAAAACCTGAACATGATTTAACTGTAACTCTTCTGCTCCATCTGAATGCAAAACTACTCAGCATTCCCCCTTCATAAAAACAAGGACCTCTTTCATGTCTGGGTCACAGCTGGGCTGCAAACTCAAAATCTCTTGAATAACTCTTATGATACTTAGCTATACTCAAGTAGTAACTGTTGAAAAAATAGATTGCAATTGTCAGGGCATACATTCTTTGCTTTGTAAATTATACCTTTACTTCCCCACAGAGGAGTACGTGCTCACTGCTTGAAGCTGGCACTTCACACAACCTACTTCACTTGTTACTATTTTACACTGCTCTGCATTCTGCACATTTCAAACATTATCAGTAATGATTTTTATGTCCCATTCTGGGCCACCGGTAAAATATATGAACAGTGTATGAGAAAGGAGGAATACTTGAAGAATCTTACCTAAATAGCAATTTATGATTTTCAGTAGCTGAAGCTTTTTTCTTCATTCAAGTTTATGAACTGTAAGGAAGGCTTTTTGAAAATAGTATGTTTTTTATTTTCTCATGGAGATCTCCAGTATGCAAAGTCAGAGTTAAACACTTAGTATTTAAAGCTGGTTTTTAATTAGAAACTAAATGGACCAAAAGAAACAATTTAAAGACTGTGAAACACGCAAAAGACAGAGAACTAAATTGCAATTCTTTTCTATTCATGTTATATTTTAATAAGGATTAAAAAGCAAATTCTTGTGTGAATATATACATGTTATGTTTAGAAATATTGGGGATGGAACTGACCAAATTGTATATGTTATGTGAAGAAATTATTCTGGTTAAAAGAATAACTTGTATGCATATCATAAAGTCTGTTGTCACATGTGAAACAAGGATGTTGAGGTTTTAGCATGATTTGTGGAGACACAACAAAGTTACATCTGTTTCTGTGCTGGTGTGGTTAGCACAAAATATGTCGACTGAAGAGACATCAACATTTTTTGCCTGAAGTGATAAGCTGACTCGGTTCTATTCTGAGATTCATATAACATATATAGATTCATATATCACATAGCTTTGATCTGCTAGCCCTAGACTTTCCATTCAAAATGTGACTGTTTTTAATCAACAAAGAAATAAACCTGCAATTATTGACATAAGGGTCTAAAAATCTGAAAAAATATTTACTAACAGATAAATTTATTTATCTGGTCTCTTGTTGTCTAACCATTCCACTTTTTTTTTATATGCTGCTATTGCTTTCTTGATACAGACTTGCCTTATAACTCAAGAAGGCAATCTAAAAACCTCACAAGTAACATCCTCATACATGGGTATTATACCATCTCATGCATACTTGGCTAAAAATAATAAAGATATATTAAAATGAAAAAATATTCAGATATTATATATAGATAGCATTCTCAGCAAAGAGCAAAGGTTTGTAGTTCCCTATGGGTTATAGGACTTTGATGGGATTATTTTTTATTCTTAAAGAACATCATATGTTCAAATGCTTTGCTGAATCACACCAGGGAAAAGAACCTTCCAACATTTTGTGCAGTTATTATGAAGGTAATTATGAATGAAGATGAAGAAAATATATAATCCAGAATGAAAGAGCAGTGTTCAGATACAAGCTACTAAGACAGTGTAGACTGCCAAGGGTTTGCCAATATCTTGGGCAGCTGACAGAATAAAAATTGATAAAAATGAGGAAATTTCCTAAGTCTTTGATACCCTATACTGAGTTCTGATAATCACAGTTACCAGTTTCCTATGTTAGTCTTCAAAAAACTTGACACTGTAGATCAGAGGAATACCAGAATGCCACTGTAAACTGAGATTTTTTTATGCATCTTCATTTTCAAATTCAGGGGAATTATTTAGAGTGTTCTGAAATGTATGTCACTAAGGTCCATGAAAAAACAGTTCCTGTCAACTTATAGTCAGCCATCACTAGACACAAGAGAATGTAGAAATTGGATAAGACAGTACTAGAACACCAAGATCCCATTATCCAGGAAAAACAGTAAGACTGACTTCATATAGAGAAAGAAACATCCACTTCAGCTGTAAGGAAGGAGAGTGTTTGACCAAGACTCTGCTGAATCTGCCACAGAAGTCAATATTCTCTAGGTATCATGGTGTGCCATAAATATTTCTAGACAAGCACCTATCACATGAAAATCTGCAGCATGTGTCTGGAGTATATGGAGCCCTTGAATGCATTGTGTCGATAAAAAATGGACAGGCAGGTCTTTAGCAGGTGGCAGAGTTGAGATGTACTTCAAGGTTAGAAATAGAAAGGTTCAATGGCAAAAATTCATCATCTCCACTGTCAACAAACACTCTGTTTTCATGTTGGTCTTAGAGAAAATACTGTTTGCATTTATTTTATTAGCTGAAAATTGCAACATGTTTTAAAAGCTTAATTGATTACAGCATTTAATTCATTAAAATTAATTAATTAACTGTACATATTAAAAGGCTGAATAGATATCAGTACATTTAGAAGAATTGGACTTTTTTTTTTAACAAAACATTAATCAAGACAATATGATCTCTATTTAAATTCAGAAATTGGTTTAATTTTATTTAGGAATATCATCAGGCTATTTAAGATAAGCAAACTATAACTTTCCCTGTTGGTGGTTTTGTTGGTTTTATTTTAATTTAAAATAACAGAAAATGTGTAGTTAGAATAGGATTTTGCTCTTGCAACAGTAAACAAAAAAAGTTTTCTCATGGAATAGAGGACTGGAACATGTAAGACCCATTTCTTAGAGACTTTGAGGAAAAAGATTTATCAATGTTCATGAACAGTAATTTTTCATACATTGATGTCTTCACATGTGTTTTGTTCCCCATCAGTTGATTGTGCTTCTTCGAATCTTTGGAGAAAGACTTTAATATCCTATGAAAAGGAAAAAAGAAATATTGAAAGTAATTTCATGTTGCAGCCAGAAGACTGCAGTAATAACACCTATCTATCCATGGGGTGAGCTTTCCACTGACTAGATTATGGTGAAAAACTAACTTTAGTGGAGGTAAATTACACATTCCCCACGTTACAATGTCTTCCAGCAGGACACTGGAACTCATTCAGCTGAGGTACTATAATATCACAGAGATTATGTTTTTGTGTTATCCACAGGACTTTATTGCCTTTGGTGGTTTTACAAAACAACACTGTGTTAAAATGCAACCCTTAAACATCAGCTCAATAATATTGGTAAAGAGAGGTATCAAGGCTGTTGTTTAAACCAGTAAATGATATTCAGAACTTAAATTCTACAATTAAGGGGTTTATTTTAATATGTCATATTTCTGAACTGAATTTTAACAACAATTCCAGGAAATAATATAAAAGAGAATCAGTAACTAACATTTTGAATAATATATACCCTATTTTCTGCTTAGTTCTTTATTACATATTGTCTGATTTGTTAATTTTCAATAATTTTCTATTAGCAGAATCTTCTCCATTTCCCATTTCAGTAATACTATCCATTATAGTATGTTTAAGTAGGATGAATAAGGAATTTCTGTTTTAAAAAAATAACGTGCTGAGCATTCAATACAAAGATAAATATCTAACTTTCTAGCATTTTCTGATAATGTCAGAATACACATTTTTTCCTTTAGGAGAATAATCAACTGTCATATTTTTTACAAATATGTAGTAATTTTATATACATGTAATCCATAATATATTTTGTGCATATTTTGAAGATACAACCTCTTTTCAAAAGCAAGAACTGCCTATATGTAATGCTACCTCACAAACTTGCAAAATATCAGAAGCATTTCAGTGAATACAGAACTATGCTAAAAAAAAAATATTGCCAGTCCTTGGTTTTAGAAGGTTGCACTAATATTTATCTTTGACTCTAGGAAACACTTCACTATCAGAAGGCATTTTTCAGCAAATTGAGTCAGAAAAAATAGTTTAAATACTGGTTCAATAAAAATAAATGCAATACTAAATGCTGTCCAAAAACTGGAGATAGAGTGCTCCAACAGTTTTACTATGTCCATCTTTTTTTTTTTTTTTTTTTTTTTACATTAACACATATTATTTATATTTCTTTACTATAAGAAGCAACACCTTATATGTACATCAAATTTTCTAAGATTATTTAGGGATGGGATACATAATCAAGAGAAGCATATCATAGGTCTCTTTTTAAAATGAGGTACTTAAACACTGAGTTAGATTTTCCTTTTCTTGCATACTGGGACATTTAAAACACCACATGAAAAAAGCTTCTCAAGTTTCATAAGTATTACAGTTACAGGTTACGACTAGACAGTGATTCAGCAGTGGTTTTTTTCTGTCAAAACCTTGATACATGGGTTCATAAGACACATATAATCTGTATGAACACTCCTTGTGACAAGAAACTCTTTTATTTTGTGAAATGATACATGGAGATACATTTGTTGTGTAATATTAAATGGCTGCTGAGGGTATAAACAGATTCTGTAATAGTCCTTCAACATACTAATAAATGTTTCTCCATAAAGGCATGTGAACTATACATTGATAGAAATCCCGCTTCAGTGGAACTCCTATCTGAAAGAGTATTTGAATTATGTTATTGAAATGATCAACAGAATGAACAACAGCAACAGCACTAACCATATGACAATTACTTTAGATGGAAGAAACATAATGCAAGAGCCTGTGCTAAATGTATTCAAAATATAAACACATAGAAATACTATGTGATATCCTTCTCATCGAAAACAGGGCTTTTTAAAAAGGGCTATTCAGGATTTGTGAGCAGAATGAGAAATGTAACATTATTTATCCAATGCATAATATTTTTAATATTGTTAAACTGAATGATAATTATCAAACTACCTAATCTTCAGTAATTATAAGATAACAAATACTGGAGTAAGTGCTAAGAATTATAGAAGCAGAATATGTCCCAGACTCTTTCTTTAAATTTATCACAATCAAAATGAAGAATTATTAAAATAAGTGGTAGTTTCTGTATTGCCATATCTGTGACAGTCTCAGAACAAGATAGCTAAAATTTTAACAATAAATAATGAGGGCTAAAGAAAACCCTTTAACAAATCAAATAGATGAACACATAAAGTGGAAAAGGCAGACTGCTTGTTTCTCTCATCTGAATCATCTGGTCTTAAAAATCCTCTCTCATTTATTATTAAAGTTATTTAAAGAAAATTTAATTGAGCATGTAATGAAATGTCTTCATAAACATACACATGTGTCTTCTGCTTATTCTCAAGAAATAATTTCATCTGATAAGTGAAAAAGTGTATTGACAATGGCAAACACTCTAAAATTCTAGTTAGGACCAGAAAATCTTGTAATCAAGAGAGAAAGGGCAAGATAAAAAAGTAATAGAATTTCTGGGCATATTAATTTGTACATATTTGTACTAAGGCTGACAGAAAGGTCACCATCCTATAGGATGTTGTTAGCCCACTAGCAGAGAAAACAAAATCCCTGCAGAAGACAATATATCTCACATGAAAAAAAATTTTTTTGAGATATGAGAGAAAATAATGATTGAAATTGAACAGCTCATCAAGACCCAAAACAATCAGGTATCCTAACAAATTTGAAAACCTGTAAGCCAGACATTCCCTTTATAGTTTTCAGCAAAACATTTTACTTTCTGCTGTTTATGATTGCATTAGTAAAAACATTTTAACTTTTAGAAACCACACCCTGACTTGCTATATTTATCTTGCAAAAGATCTCAAAATAACAGCACTGTGGTTGACTTTCATTTTTATAGACATCTCTGAGGAGAATTTCTGCAAAAATAATTAATGCTAAAAATACTGTCTTGGAAAGAAAAAAGATCACCTGTTCCCCAAATAGGGAATTGATGCAGGAAAAATCATTCTGGAGTCTGTATGTAATAGACCAGAATTGTAATATACTTAAAACAATGGCTCCTGGGTCTCTATGTTTGCTGGTGAATATAACTATATAAGTATTTTTGTAAACCTGAGTGTTGATTTCATGCATGAAATAAAAGTCTGTGTTTAACAGTACAGTCAAGGAATGAAATAGGCAGGGTTTAAGTACAGAAATCACAGAGCACCATATTAGAGATACAGTCAGTATAAGCCTTTCTGAGAGGAAATTTTAAGTGTTACAAATGAGAACTGAAGATCTGCATCACCCAGCTGTTGAGTCGGGAGATACAGGCATCAACAGAACCTGCCAAATAAGTGGAAAAATGTCTCATTTAAATTGAATGATACCAATATAAAAACAATATGTGGGAACTTCTCTGGGCTAGAATATGTCCAGGCTAGAACTGAAACCCTCAGTTACTGCCAAGATTCATATTCACTATCCTACAGCTTTTTTCATAGACTGACAATGTTTATACCTGTACTGCCCTGAATATATCTTACCATCCAGAAATAACAGAGGTAATTGATGGTAGCTAATACAATTTAAACATGCACTACAGTCTATTCTTTAAGCTATGCAACAAAGCTCCCCCTAAAAATGGTAAAGGAAAATCAGAAATTTTAATAAAGAACAGATAGGGTGCATTTGATTTTCAGGTATTGGCCAGTGTGAAAACATTTTAAAAAAGAGTCCCTGTAAATTGCCTAGCACATAGATATGGCTTTATTCAATTTGCACCCTAGGTTTTTTTTTGTTTGTTTGTTTCATCACATTTGGTCTTCATGAAGTGTCTGTGTTATATTAAATGCTACAAAGTCAGTGAGCATTTGTGTAAACAACAGTTCTTGAGGTGGAGCACATCTAGAGAGCTGGTTTAAAAAATGTTTTGGTCTACAAGAAATTCAGTGAGACTGGAAAAAAAATCAAATTAGAAAATACAGTATTTAATTAAATTAAAAGAGTCAAGAAGAAAGAATGAGGAAGGGAGAATGACAATATATAATGGCATCTGTCTTCCCAAATTGGCTGAGACATCAATACAGGCAGGATGAACACATAATTATGATCTTCAGTTGTATTGTCTGGTCTTTGTCTTACATTTTTCTATCACTTTCTACTGTACCAAATGGATTTTTAACTCTCACTATTACTGAGTATTCTTTTATTATTATATTTTATCTGTTACTAACAATGATTATGAGTGATATAATAAATGCTGGGCAATTCATATCCTACAAGTGAGGAATGTAATTAATAAATAGCAAGTTACTTCTAAACTACCATTTATCGTATTCAGATTTACATTTTGTGGGACACAATGGGGGTGATAATCTGAAACTTGTGAAGACTGTTTGTATTTGCTGTGGGACATGCCCATGCAAGCATCCTCTCATACTATTTTCTTACACCCTGTATATCAAGCACTTTTGCCATAGTTTGATACTTTAAGTAAGGTGATTCTCTGGCCCAAACTTGCCTTTTGTGCAACTGTTTTAATGCATGTTTAAACATAGGTGCAGGCAGCAGGGAAGCTCTAGAGAATGGCAGGGAAGAGCACTTGAACCTGTACTACCTCTGTATGCCCTTTCCTGCTGCCTGGTTGGTCTGGGATGTAATGAGATCTACCATATATCCTACAGTGTCCTGCAGGATGATCCTGTTGGGAGGATAATTCAACCAGACTCCTTTCTACGGATGGGGAGAAAGGCAAAGCCTCATCAGACAAGGCAGTGGAAAACCTGTAGGCAATTCCAGGCCAGCAAGACTTGTACAAAAACCAGGTCAGAAAGCAGCCCAGTCTCTGATGGATGGAATTGTCACAGAAAATAAAAAACCTGATCAACCCTACAGCTGCTGGGCTGTATAGCTGATCTACATTGAAAATTGACAGTATTTACATTAATTACATGTACATTTCTGGGATAATGTAAACTTAAGCATGTGAGCTTACAAAGTCTTTGTGTCCCAGACAGGAATACTTACAGGAAGTTTGTATTCTTGGTACGTATTGATCAAATTTTTCATGAAAGGATGCTTCAAAAGGAGTTGAATTGAAATGGGTGTCAGATCTTCAGCACCTAATTCTTGGTACATCTTGATGAAATTCTTTAAGCAAAAATAATACGTGGTCAATTTATTGTTAAAAAAAAAATAGTGGAAAAGCAAAGATCACAACATTTTTTTAATGTATGATGCAATCTACAAAAGCATCCTTGAATCAATCTGCCTACCTTATCATAGCTGTCTACCTTCTCCAGACACTTAAATCTATGATAATCTTCATCTTTACTTCCTCCAGTATGAAATACTTTGAGTAGAGATGCCACTGAAATAATTCCTTCACCTGTGTAATTCAAGACTTCTTTTTCATCCTCTGCTAATGTCTTTTTGTTTGACAGTATTTTGGGGCTTGAAGAATCCTAAAAATTTAGGCACAAGTATCATACTTGGGGAAAACAGTCTGTCAGAAGATGATCTGTTTCAGTTAAACACCCATTAAGAACCAATGAATTACAATTCCAAACTTCAGTTCTTGCAAAACTAAAGTCATCAAATCACACAAAATTATCTACTGCACCATAGGATGGAGGAATAAATCCTGACAGTTCAGAAATATCCATAATGTTGGCATTACCAGAATTTAATAGAGAGCTTTTTCCAGGAACGTGGCTAACATTGCACAGAAAAACTAGTATTTCTTAGAGCAACAAAACATGAAAATATTTAATAGTTACAAACTGCAATATCATGAACTTTGTGTTTATTTAAGGAGTAAACTCAGTAATTCTGGATGTTCACATGGAAAAACCAGTATGGATTTTCTAGTCACTGCAACAGCTCTGCTTTGGCCAACAGTTAACCAGCTCTCCACAGAAATAGGTATTTTCTAGTTTCTGCAGAAAAATTAAGTTTACTTTAAGCAATTAGGTAATTTTGTGGCTATATTAGAGCTGGTCAAAGAGAAAAAAAAAACAAACAACCAAAAAGTAAACAAAAAACCTTCTGTGGAGATTTGTGAGCACAAAGATGAGAAAGGACCTCACACAGGTGAACAGTGCTTTAACTAGATTATGTCACAGTGTAGACTAACCACTAGCAACAGGAAATGGCATGTAATTCCTTTCTAAAAACCATTTATTTCCTCATTAGGAGGGAGAGACTGCTGAGGTTCAGTCACACTTGTGCTACGTGCCTTGGGCCTTAATACCTTTCATTTTGAGCACAGAAGGAGTGGAATAATTTACAGTCTTTTGAACACACAGTAATCAAGATAACAGAAATATCAGTACTGAAGTTCTTTGGTCTCTCATTGCATTGCTTACACTGAGCTGTGAGACCTACACAATCAATAATAATGTTATAGATAGACTTAAACTTAGTAAAAGAAGTCTCAAGGATATGTTTGTCTGAGCTTCTCTTAACAACACAAAGGCTTCAGATGTATTTCTGCAGGCAAATACAAACGAGAAGTCATTAAAATTATCAGCACAGAACAAGCAAAAGAGGCAAATTAGGTGAAGCTCTGTAAGTGACTATGTATGAGCCAGCTGCCTAAGGTGTAAAACTGCTTAGAGATGAGCTTAATAGTTCTTTATATTTCACTGATGAATGTTGTATGGACAATATTCACCAAATTTCCAGTACCTGGAGGGATAATTAATTCACATGTTAACAGCCACAGGGAAACAAAGATTTAGGTTCTTAATTTGATGCTGAAAACCAATTTGGATGACTTCAGGACTTCAGGGCTCTGATGGAACTTGGCTCAAACATGACACAATATCAATTTCTTTTCTTTCATTTCTTTTTTGCCCCCTTGTGTTTATGGAATAACCTTAATGAAATTCTGGCTCTACTAAAGCCTACAGAGAAAATTCATTCAGTGGTGTGGGATTTCTTTTGTTGTCTTTTTTCCATATTCAATATTATTGTTTAAGTGCATAGGCATGGAACACAAGGCATAAAAAGAAAAATAATATTAAAATGATGTTTAAAATCAGTCCAGTGATTCGGTGCCCCAGCCTAGACAACTATAAAGTCAAAGAAAATCCACACAAACAAGATTAATTTAACATCTAATTCTTGGTTATTCCTAAGTTTCTGAGAGACTCTCCAAGGTGAAGTAGGTATTCAATCTGTCTGTTTAATACTGTGGGACATACATCAGACATAGCACAGATTCACAGAGCCAATGCCTTGAGTGAGAAAGCAGGCACGAGGAAGTGCTCAAGTTAGATGGTTCATCTCTTTTTTCTCAGAGATCCAGTTAATTCTGGGCTGAAGGCAAATGCTCCCCTGCACTTGTGACTCACAGCCTTAAGAAGCTGACATTTAGGTCATGTGCCAGTGCTCTTACTTATACACTACCAAACCTCCAACCAAACAGAACAAACCAAGCAGAAAATGGTAAAGATCAGAACAGGTTGTGTAGCTTTATATCCAAGGAGATGAAAGTTAGAACTTTCTACCAAAATATGGGAAATTAATACCACGATATCTAATAGGGAGCATTCTGTGCTCTCCTTCTTCGTATGAAATGTGGAAAGCCCCACTGTCTCATTGTCTTATTCAGTCTCTCCAGTGCATAAAAACTATGTTGTGCCAAACAAAACACAGGGAAGTTTAATAACTTCTGTAATTGGAATTATAAAATGCTATTTTTCATATGTATATGATTACCCCATGTAGTAAAATACAGTAATTTCACTATTATAAGCTGCACCATTTTGACTAAAATTTTGCTCCCACCCCAGAAATGCAGCTTATACTCAGGAGCTGCTAATATATGAAAAAAGTTTGGAAATTTCCAACCCTGGAAGTGCAGCCGAGTTGCCGAGCCGAGCACCTGCCATTAAAACCCGGGATTGTGCGATTGTTACAAATTAGTTATTCCGTTGTGCAGCGGGTGGAGGTGGGTTCAGTGCCGGTAGTGCGGGGGGGGAGGCGGAGGGCTCCCTCCTTCAGGCAGTGCAGCCCGGGGGGGAGGTGGGGGCTCCGTCCTGCTGGCCCCGCAGCCCAGGGGAGAGGCGGGGGTCTCCCGCGGCTGCCTGCTGCTGTGGGTGCCGGTGGGCTCCGTCCCCGCCTGTTGCCATGGGGCAGTGCTGGGCAGGGGCGAGCGAGCCCGGTGGCAGTGGTGGCTGGCCCCGAGTGGCCTTGCCAAGCAGCAGTGCCAAGCTGGGCCACCCAGCCCCATCGGCAGCCCCAAGCGGGCCGAGCCCACATGGCCCGAGCTGAGCCAGTAAACCCTGCGATCCCGCGATTCTGTTACCATTTGGCAACTTTGTTGCACACGGGTCCTGGCAGCGAATGACAGAGTGGCTTATAATCAGGTGTGGCTTGTGTATGGACAAAGAACGAAATGCTGCTGACACCCTGAGATGGAGCTTATAGTCAGTGCAGCTTGTAATCGTGAAATTACTGTAATGCCTTTTCTATACTGTTTCTAGAGATCTGAATTGTACTTTAAATCCTGGGAGAATTGTTGGAGTCACTGTGGTTGTGACAGGGCAATGAATCATACTATTATCTTGAGCAGCAATCTCTTTACAAAGTTTGCACAGATAAATAATCTATGTCTCAAAAAATGACTTATACTTCAATAAATATAAGTATTCACTAATAAGTAACTGATAGATGCAGTGGACTAATTCCAGTTTTAAGACTTTAACAATAAAAACATACTCCAGAAATACTAATAAAAGACGAGTTTCATTTGATGCAACAAAGCATTCATCTGAAAAAATAATTTTAAAATTATTTTGTATAAAACTAATTATTATTAAATGTTCTCGTTTGCAGATAAACACTGGGAAACAACACAACAGAGATGTGTCTGAATACCCCAAAGTAACTTAGTGGAAAGTAAAGTAGGACCAGCAATAATACCAGATCTTGCATCTTGAGATAACATTACTATGGATCACACTGCAGTCCAATTCCAGGGAACTGGCAGCTGGTCAATTTGGCAAAAGAATTACTTTCATTCATATACACAAGGAGTAGTCACCAGTAAATATCTTAAACTTTTATTACTGGCAAGCAAATTTCCAGACTTTTGAAAGAATCCTTCTATTATTACCAATACAATGTTCCCATGAATTCAATGAGACTACTTGTAAGGACTGGAGCTACCCAGGATAAACAGATATAGAGAAAACTAGTTAATTTATAATTTGAAACTACCACTGCTATTCTCTAGCATTTTTCTGTAATCTTTTACCACACATGGGAGGGAAGCGTCCTTCTTTCTGTGAATATATGTTCCAGCAATAATGCTAAGTGCTCTGTATACACCTTCAACTGGATCAGAGTGGGAGGCAAAATATAGCAGCATCTCAGTGTAGTCCAGCAGAGCAGGGTCTTTTTTGGTATCCGCAAACAAACTGAAAAAAAACTATAAAAGGGCAAAAACAGGCAAATTAATTTCTGTAAGTGGAATTAAATGAAATACAAATCAAGGACTATAGAGAAAAGGATGAAATACAGCAATTACTGCTAAGAGCTACTATACTTAAGAACATGTTGAGACTGTACAAATCAAGGCTGTGATAAATGATAAATGTGTGTTAAGTAATTCAAGGAAACAGAAACTGAGTTTCTCAGAAAAGGGAGAAATCAATAAACCTTGTATCATGATAAATATGTTCAAAGTATTTTTTCTATTCAGGCTATTATTACCCTCCTCTTTCATGGAAAATTTTATGAGCTCAGATGCAATGATTATTTGCTTCCCATTCTTTACAAAGCTGGTTGCTGCGTAGCAAAATTAATGTCATTCAACCAAGAACAGGAGTAATTAAGTCTTTCTGAACAGAATATGATTTAGAATACTCAAGGCTGACTGTTGGATTCCTCTCTACATTATTCTGAAGCACCACTTGACTGGAAAAAAAAATCAAAAAAATGCAGCAATTATTAAAGAAAAATCAACCCCAAAAATCTCTGAAATGAGACCTCTCATGTTTGAATAGTGATCTCTTCAAAATACCTATGTTTTCAGTTACCTTTATGAGGTATTTTAGCCTTTCTAAAGACACAGGTTCTTTGCAACTTTCTGTTATGCTCAGATCTTCATTTCCATTAAACCATAAGCCAACCTGAGTTTAAAAATAAATAAGTAAATAAATTTGTTTATTTTCACATGTTGAAATAAGGTGGTCTTTATAGTCTAGCTGTTCAACACACAGGTTACTAAGAACCTAATTTCTGGACTTAATCAAATGGAATTTGTTGTTATTATAATTTGTTATTAATATACAATGACACGAGAATAGTTAAGTAGCTGTTTGTATGTTGTAACTGAAAATCACTTGGGATAGTGGATGGAATTGAATGGAAGTGAATGTATGCTTTTGAAAAACGTGGAAATTAGCTACTTAGCTCTAAATCTATGCTGCTGAAGAAGCAGAATATGATATGGAGTTTCCAGGCAAGAACTGGTTTCTTCCTTTTAGGATATCCTTATAGGATATCCCCTTCAGCTTTTGTCCAGACTGCACTTTTAGAAGAAACTGTCCATACAATTCAGTTTGATGAAGGATGGAGGCATGGCTGTCCCCACACTTGCCTGCTCCCAACAAGATGTCCTACAGAGCCAAGGCTACAGCTGTAAATCAGAAGTGCTCAGAACCAATTCTGTAGTACTGGACTCTAGACACAGGAAGGATCATCTATATCTGAATAGGCAAAGTTCCTACAGAAAAACTCACTTGTGTGAAATCACAGCAGTTTGTACAAACAACATCACAGTAGGGACAACCCAGCACCATTACCTGGAGATGGGCCTCAGCATTGTGCAGTTTACCAATATAGGTGCAGAGAGAGAGGACAGATGAAGCAGCTCAAATTCCCAGTGGAAGGTTATTCAAATAAATTGTTTATTGCATATTTACTACCTTGTAAGACTGAAGTGATTAAAATAATTGCTCAGTTAATATTATATTTTAAATAGAATCATGTGCTAAAAATGTACATTCTCAGTCTGCATATCTTGTAACTTTTAGCTTATTTGTAAATGCTTAAATAAAACCTAAAACAATAGAAAAAATAAATGCACATAGACATGCATTTTTGTGTTTTCTGGCTTTGCAGAGTTTGTTTCTTAGAAAGTCTGTGGTGGGCAGGGGTTGGCAAGTGCTCATGGAGGTTTCAAATTAATCAAAGAAGTTCTGAAAATGACAGACCTCTGGACTAACACAGACTTTATTTATTTTTCTTTTAAAACCAATGATAGGTTATTGGAAAACAAATTACAATGTGGTTCTAAGAAATTTATTCAAAACAGTTGTAAAATTATATTTAATATCATCAAACAATTACAGAAATTGGCAAGACTGGAGTATCTATAGACACCTACATGTGCATATATATGATACTTAGAGCTAGTAGAGCCTAAGAGAGTGAACCAGCAAGTATCATTCTGAGTATTATTAAAAATGCCAAGTAAAAGTAAGTGAAAATGAGTTATCTCCTGAAATAACAAAAATGTACTCTTAATACTCCTTCTGAAAACCTTGCTGAACTTTATGACAATTCAAATAGAAGCTGTCACCAGAAAAATGATCAAAGAATTTAAAAATTTTCCATATATTCAAGGTTTGAGTAATGATCTCAACTTGAGAAAATTATTATTGGAAAAAATCTAGAAACATTTAATTAAAATGCAGCTAATGAGATGAAACTGAAATCCTTATTTTTGCTTGGAGTAAATTATATTACTCAGTGTCAAGTAAGTTAATAGTCATCAAAGTATATACAGAATGATTTCTTTAAAGTAGAAAGGATTTTCACTTGAGATTAATTTGTGGGAAAAGTAGGAAAATGAAGTTACAAGTACGTTTAATTATCTTGATTTGTGGAATATGGACAAGATACATATTAGGCTAGCAATTTCCTGAAAACACTTTTCACTAGAAAGCTCCCTCAGATCTAAAGCATTTAAAATGTAGATTGAGTTTCTCAAGATGAATAAACCGAACAACATATCATTCAATTCAGGGAGTTTAGCAAAATGAAATTTGATTGAAAAACAGAAAGGTTTAAAACCTGCATGTAGTGTTCCTGTGTAACGAAGCCTGATCCAGTGACATCAACAGACTTGAAGACATGCAGTGTTTTGAGGAGTTGTGTCACAGATGGCACTGGCCAAGGCTGTGCTGCTGCCAGCAAGAATCTGCGCCAGTCAGTAAGTTCTGAGTTCACTGTGAATTCAGATGCCAGATTCTCTAACTATAAAATCAAAATAGCAAATATTATTAAAAATGTACATAAGCATAGTCTTCTGATATCCTGTGTATCCTTAGGTATTTTCCTGGACAGGATGTACAAGGCTCTGCAGTGAGGTTTCAAATTCTATAAAGGGCAAAACAAAATAGGCCACAGGCCACTGCGTGTCGACAGCTGATATCTGTCTAAATAAACACTGAGTGCCCAAACAGGCATCTATATATACTTTAGCTTATGCTTTGAGAATATCCTTTTGTTACCAAGTTCTTACTTCCACGATGAATTTAAAAGTCTCATTTTAAAATGGTTCTTTAAAGGAAAGAAAATTCTATTATTAAAATAAAGATAGGATTTACAAGCACTAAAAGTTCTCAAATAATACAGAACACAGGATCCATGCACATTTGATCTATTAATAGACAATATTTGACTGATAGCTTTCCTTGGATAATTAATTTCCTGTGCTGACGTTAAGTTTTTATATAGTCAAGATGACAAATGTGACTACACCACCCTAGCATTAAAATGTTTTACTCATGCAGTTCATCTGTGTGAAGAATATCTGAACAAAGCAGTGAAATCATGTGAAATTCAATTAAAATATCAATGAGAATCATGTTTTACTGTCAGAAATAGTTATCAAAACATACTGAAACAAGTAAATATTTTCATTCTATAGCAACATCTACCAGCAACATCTAAAAGACAAATTAATTCAGTATGGAAGATCTGGAAATTTTTATGTCTCTAAATCTGAAAACCTCAGATGGTGTCTTAAGAACAGATATAATTTGCAAATTGTAAATAAATAAATAAATAAAGTGATGACAAAATATCTGGCACATTGACTTCCATGATCCTTCCCTCGTGAAACAGAATTTTAAAGAGAAACTGATAATATTCTATAATATTATAATCTTCATTTTATCATACTAAGGACAATGCTGCATCTTCTACACAAACCCATACTTCAGTTCAAGAGAATATAGGGGTTAACTTACATCTGCAAGTGTTAAGTTCCTCCATGCATCAGAAAAGCAATTTATTCCAAGATTCAATTTAATCAAGCCACTAACACTTTCAATAAATACTTTCTTTGGTAAAAAACCTAATAAAAAATCAATATAGAAAAGTGTTTAGCCTTTTAAATAGACTTCTTCTGTTAAAAATAAAAAAGGATTTTCAAATTTTAATGGCCATATGAGAAAGTTATTTACTTTCCTATTATGCACTAATGTTAATGCTAGTATTTTCCAAACCAAACATAAAATCTCCTAATTTAAAATTAATAATATGTCACCTATCCAATAGCAAAACTTTAATATTTCTCTGCACTGCAATTCTTCTGCTACTTGCCCTGATCCGCATTAAGATCACTAATCCATCCTCAGGGCTACGCTGGCAGTTAATGAACATTCACAGACACCAATCTCACAGAGTTCTGTGTATTGAATACATACCAACATTTTCTTTCATTCTGCTGTTTTAACCAATTATAAATCTATCTTTACTCATTAAAGTGGGTGTATGCTAGAGAATGGGGTGAAAAATATGCACTGCTGTCTGATGAATCTGAAACAAAATTCCACTGTTTGAAAAGCTTCTCAGAACTCACATGTGGGAGTTAAATATAGCTCCATTAATTTTATTTTAAAGAAATCCTATGAAAAAAATCAGTAAAGTACAGCAAACCCAATTTTTTTTTAAGCAGGAATAGATTTGTTTACAAGCAAACAGAAAGGTCAAACTTCTTGCAAGGTATTAAAACACAAAATCATGTATAAAATTTTTTAACAGACAGATATTTTTTCTTTCAGAAATGGACTATGCTGGGTCAGTGAGAGTTCACTGCAAAACATCTGCAGTAACAACAAAAAAGTAAAATAAAGTTCAAGTCATTTAAATTTTGAGAGATAAAGCTGATTTGATCAGGTTGTGATGAATTCTACAGCATCAAAACAGAAGCTTTCAGATTACCTTTAAAAGCAAACACAGTCAGTGAACTACTGGAAAGACTTATTTATTTTTTTCCTTGTTCCACTCAAACTCCTTGTCCATTTGAAAAGGCAAAGCTGTATACATTCTATAGCTAAGACACTTTGTTTGAAGGGAAACAGTGAAGTGAAGTGAAATTTAGGTTTATGAAAAATATATCTTATAGGGATATAAAGAATATGTTTGAATATTAATTTAATTGTGTCATTATTAAAAATTGAGTTGCTAATTTGTATTAATAGTCTGCCTCTCTGTACAGTTGTTTATCTCCAATCAGGAAAACCAGGATTAATGCTTTCAGTACATCTTAATACAGCAGAGAAATCCTACACATATATAATCTTGGAGAGAAGAGGACAAAAAGATTTGGGAAGCTCAGTCTGTTGGGGCAGGAAGAAGGAAGGAGAAACACCTGGACTTGAAGGCTTTGTATCCTCCCACAGATTTCAGCATGAAAGCAAAAGCTGGGGAAAGACATACTGTCAGACTGGTATCAGTGTTCTGATGTCACATCTTGAAAGTTTTTGAGTTATCCACACTGAGAAAGAACATCTTCTAAAACTGGTGATAAATTATGTGTTGTTTCCTGGAGCCCCTTGGATTGCTAATATAATAATTTCAAGGTAAACTGAAATTTGTTTTTTCATGAAAACTTCAAGCCTCAAGAATCAGATAATTTCCATACAGCACAATGAAGCCTGCATCACAGGACATTATCACTGTGACGCTTCATCGACAAGTCAATAAACCAGCTAATATTGTAGTGGTTCATAGGGTAAACAAGATATGGTCTATGAAGGAGCCAGTGAACAACAAAAAACAATAGAAAATTTTTACATCTTCTTCACAGTCTCATATTTTCTAGTGCTTTGCCATAAAGACCCAGCTAATAATTTTCATTTTGATTTTGCTAAACATTTCCCTTTCCATTTGATCACTGGCAATCTAACTTAGCTGTCACGCCATCTTATGTTCTAAACTGTTCAACTCCTACTATGACTTCCCTACATGACAATAACAGATGTAGTTGCTGTATCTCTTAAGAGTTCCTGACTTTCTGAAATGAAATTTAATTTTTATTTTCTTCACAGAATTCTAAAAGGATATAATACCTTTGTATCACTTTTTGTGAAGCATGACTTTAGAAACATACACTGAAAGTATCTAAGGGACAAGTAATTTTTAAGAACTTGTATCAAAACTAATGTCTGAGATGGGATCACAAAGGATTGCAATCTGAAACACAATTTACATAAACTACATAATTTTTTTAAACTATAGAATTGGTGATATGCTGTAGGGCAATTTCT
Source organism: Turdus rufiventris (assembly GCA_013186435.1). Lineage (NCBI taxonomy): Eukaryota > Metazoa > Chordata > Aves > Passeriformes > Turdidae > Turdus > Turdus rufiventris. The sequence continues at coordinate 1,928,894 of PYHW01010480.1, read as the reverse complement.
TTTACTTTACTACTCCTGAAACATCTGATGAGGGACAATTCCAAAGTTGCAGTAAAATCAAAGTCTTCAAATGGGCTGTGACTTAATTCCTCCTACTGACATATGCATGCAGAATGAGGGAGTCTCAGAGAAACAGAGGAAATCCATCAGAAACACGAGGGATGAAATACTGTGAAATACTGTGTTTTTAGATATTTTGTCTAGACTTAGCGGATTTTGGTACATATCTCAGAGCACAGAAGAGTTTTTGAGTATCTGATTATAATACCAAACAAGGGGTGACTCATCATTTCAGCTCAAGGGCTGTCAGTGCTTCATAATCATAGAGAGATGCTACGAGAGGGCAGCTACACAGATGGTACCCAGAAAAGAATACTAGTGTCTGCAAGGGGTGAAAGAAAATAATGTCCTCTAGGAAGGAAAAAGGAAAACAATTCCCAGAATTGGCTTTTTTCACTGAGAAAGACTCATTTCAAAACAGGTATGGTCTTTACAAAATCCTTTTATAAGTACAGAATAAAAGAAACCAAACCTAATAAGTCTTAGTTGAATAATGTAGGAGACCCAATAGCATATTAAACATTTTTAATTAGAAGGAGTAGCAGGCATCTTGTAAAAAGAATTCATGAGGTTTTTGAAAAATTGGAGACATGGGTCAGTAAGTTTCACCAGAAATAGACCAAAGTATTCTTTGGAAATGGACTGCACAAATTGATACATTTATTACAGTGCAGATTAAACAGTTCAGGAACAGACTTGAAGCACATTTAAGCAACAGGATCAGAATTAGAATTAGAATTCAAAGTGAACTTTAAAATTTAAAGTCTAGAATAAAAGGGCACTGTCCAATAAAGATAAATGTCAAGTGCCCCACTAGGCTGACGTAATGGACTGAATAAATGTCCCAAAGGGAATCTTCCTGCCAAAATAAAATTTCTACAGAAAAGTCTCTAAGGACTATAGCAGATAACCATATTACAAGAAGATACATGAGAAGTCATTGTAAATTTCTTTTTTTTTTTTTTTCTCCAGATGTTAAGGCTTCTGCTCTAATACAATTTTGGAAACTCTAGATCAAGAAGGATGGATGTAACCTAAAGACTGCCCAAAAGAAAACAGCAAGAATCATCACAGGCTTAGAATATACCTCCTGAGACATGAGGTTGAAGGAATTGTGCTAGCTTCATGAATGAAAAGAAGGTTGAGAAAACATGGCCCTGTCCTGCATCATGGAAATTACTTCAGTGTCACAGTACATATAGAAGTACAATTTTTTGATTTTTCTTTCTTATTTTGTTTTCACCTGTTGGACATCCTTGGGACACATTTTCAAACTTTCTCTAATCTCAACATAGAAAGAAAAATCTCCATTTGAAAGCTTTGAGGGAAAAGAACCCTCTTGGTATTATGTGATTTAAAAGAAACATTTTGAATTCACAATTCTAATATATAGCAAGGCACATATCTAATAAGGCAATCCATGAAATATATATTCTCTTGTTTATTAGGCAAAGTATATCTAAATATTTTTTTTTGTCTGTGAATTCACTAGTTTAGATATTTTTTACAAATCACAGAACTGATCTCTATTTCTGACCCCTACAGATTAACCCTCCTGGAGTGGGACTAACATGCTTTAATGAGGCATTCCATTTCTGACACACTGTTATACTCAGAAGTAGCATGAACATCTATGGAGAACACCAAAAAGAGACTGTATGTGTATATACATACATATGTGTGTGTGGTACAGCACAGCACAGTACAGAGCAGAGCTGAGTAGTACAGTAGGGTGTGGAGTATTGGGTATCTTCTGCTACTGCTACGTGTATTTTATATTAAAAGTACAGAGTTATCTTGATTTAGCAGAGGGTTGATTCAAAGGTGAATGACCCCATATTCATTTCTCCCAAATTTTCTGTAGTACAACTTCATATGCTGTTGGAGGAACCAAGAAAGGTCTTCAATGATTTAATTTTAGCTATCTTTTGATATAAATCATTGCTATTTCCTTGATGGTAGAAATATATTCTGCTGGTATGCTTTACCTTTTGAAATTATCAAGCAGAAAGATGCATTCAAAATATGCAAATTATAAAAATGCATATTCTCTAAACTATACTCATTCTAAGCTCTTAGATAAAAATCAAGATACATTATTCTTATTGCAACTCTTACATATATTCTTACAGGGAAATAAAAAATAGTTCAAGCTGTGAAGTATATTAGTTACATCTTATCGTGAGAGTACTTGTTATGGGAAGACTAATTCATGAAATTAACATTCAGAAATGGGAAGAGGATCTGTTCTGCCTCTATAGGGAAGTCTTCAGAAAGACATGTCTGAGAAAGGTCCTGTTAAAGTTTATCTGGTTTGCACATTCCGTCAGGGTCTGTATAGGGAGAGCCAGATTTAGCAATAGCATGGTATCTTCTAAAAATATTTTCTACTCTACCCAATGTTAAGGAGTTCATGCTCTTCAACATCTGTTCAGCAGAAGCTGTATCTGGTGAAGCAGAACAGGCAGCTTCCATGCAGGTAGCCCAAGCATGAGCTTCACTACTCTGGTGTGTGTTTATAAATTCAAGTTTGAAGTCATCAGTGCCAGAACAAAAATTATGAATATTTTCCCCCAAATCCACATTATGTTTACGACATGGTACACAAAACATTATTCCCTTTTCATCATCGTATTTTAACCAGGAGTATTTCGTTAGCCATATTTTTGGAAACTGTTGATTCCTCTTTGTTTTCTGATAATCCAAGTCTTTCTTCTCTTTGCCTCTGTCACCAACTTCTCTGTTGCTAGAAGAATTAGTCTTGCTTTTAAATTGCTTCAGTGCTTTTATGGCTATAATTTAAAAAGAAACAACTAAATATAAAATAACTTTTATTTGATAAAATATCAGCTGCATCTTTTCTTTTTTTGCCCATTTTAATTTTGTTAATTTGGGACTAGAGTGTGACTTGAAACGAACAGCCATGAAAGAGAACAAGGAAAGCAGATCTACTCTTAAATCACTTGAAGGCTATCAAGGATTCTTGTAAGAAATGGTCAGTTTTGAATTTGACTATTAGAAGTTTGTCCGAGTATGTGACCCATGAAGTGCAGCAACATCAACGCTATTTTTAAAACAGGGAAGGGCAAAGTTATGAAGTGGAATTCAGAATGGTCTTTAGGCAAAACATCTCCCTGCTGAAGTCACAAACTTACTGCAAGGTCCATCATACCTGGCATTAGCAGAAATGTTAACTTGGAGCAAGTCTGTAAATACATAATCAAAAACCTGACACCGAATACCTAAGATGCTTATGTAGTAGCTGACAAGACCTTCTTAAAATGTATTTACCTGAGAATGATATTATTACTGCTTTTATAACTGTATATGCATTCTTAATGCTCTGAGATTGTTCTGAACTTTTCCCAAATTGTTCTGAAGATCGTCACCCTTGTATTTTGTAGGAGCAAATCCCATAAGCTGACATTTTAAGGATTTTATTTCTAGATCCCATTTATCTCCTATTTTTGGACAGTAATTTAATGACTCTTTTAGTACACCATTACCATAATTTCAGGACTCTGAAAAGAAAGCAATCAAATAAGCAATAGAAATGGCATGCAGAATGGAAGCAATAAAATGAGAAATCTGTTTGTTCACTGGGAAATAACAAAAGTAACACTCTGCAGATGACCTAAACTCTGACTCTTCCTCCTTATTGTGATGTGTACGTCAAGAAGCAAAATTAAGGAGTACATTAACCTAATCACAGATAGAAATGCTCTTTCAGGTGCTTTAAAAGGTCTTGAGAAAAAGAGTTTTTGTATGCCACTCCTTTCAATTTTAGAAGTAGGGGCAAATTTTTATACATATACACTATACAATTTGTGAAAACTGTTTGTTCCCATCATTGAAAAAAGTGACAGTTTGTTCCATTCTATTCTAAGCATTCTGAAAGGCAATTATATTAGTTTAAAAAGTTAGGAACATGCAGTTTAAATACATTTCCAGTATGAATGATTCCTGTAAAGAACTTAAAATATGAGGTAGCAGCTGTGGTCCACATGGACAGCAAAATTAACTGTCTCAGGAGGTTTTTCTGACATGCGCCCAGGTACCGTACACAGAAACGAGAAGTGGAAGAAAAATATTCTTGACACACAGTAAAGACCAAAAAACTTCATTAGGCAGATGCAAAACCACAAGGTAAGGTGAAAAAGAGGTGGAGAACTGGACCTGTAACTTGAGAAGTAAAAAGGGTGTAAGGGACAAAAACATTTTAACACCTCTGTAGTGCCTACCACTTCTTTGGGCGTATGGAAACCTGTGGAAATTTGCTGGTTGTTAGGGAAATAGGGATGAGAGTAGACCTGTGATCCACTATCAGGCATAATATTCCCTGTAAGATAGGCCTTCAGTGTTTCCAACGTTTTTTTCAATTCACATGAAGAAACTGGGAATATAGGAAAAGGTGGGACCTGTTGCAGTGGTAACATGGAAAGAACAAAGGATACAAAAGGAAGCTAGCCTGTACTACTTATGAAGCAACATATGAAGCAACTTCTTCACATAAAGTTTGATATCAAATGAAACCAAGAAGAAAACGAATGTGGGAAAAGCTACACTAGGTAGAATTTTTTTCATTCAAATCCTTTTAAGAGGCAGTATCATTCCCTGATACTCACAGTGACTGGCAAGCCTTGACATGTTTCAATAAACAGTGCAAAAACTTCAAAAAATGCAAAAAAAAAAATTAGTGAAGATATTAAGATTATGAACACTAGTGAAAGTGAAAACAGAAAAAACAAACATTTAAAAAGAAGCATTATGAATGACAGCAGCATAGTTTACCCTACTAGGACTGTGACATTTTAAATGGAACCTGTGACATTTAAATAAACAGCAATCACTCTGCCTCAGTTATAACTGATATACAAAAGAAACCATTTCTTAATGATACACCAGCGAGTAGAGCATTTTCCATAGGCACTGTATAAAAATATGTCCATAAGTAAATCTCTATTAAACATTCAGATTATAACTTTACATAGGCAACAAAATATTAAGAGATTGTAAACTTTCACGAGAGATGAGAATTATGTTGCTGTTTATTCCCTTATCATCAAATTTTACCAAAACATTTGAACATGTTAATATTCCCTTCTATTTTCACTGAGAAAAATGTTTCCATAGCAATTCCTGACTAGAGCTTTGGATAATAAACCCTTGAAAATTACACACCAGACTTCATAGCAATTCTGTAAGGATGAATGAGTGAAATAAACCTTGAGGGACAAATTATATTCTTTTAACTTTAGGACTTTAAAAGGTAGTAATATGGGATACTTCTACCCTTAGAAGAAAAAGATGGAACTCTCAAAAACATGATACTTTTCATCTAAGTTTTTTATAGACTTATCACTCCATACATGTCAATTTCACTGAAAATATTTGCATAATTTATTCACTGATTATTACTGATGCTGCTGTATGTCCAATATTCATTAAGGAGCAGGAACTGGGATTTTAAACTCAGAAGCACTGAGAATTAAGGTATTTTTGTTGCTGCATGGATGTAGTAGTGAGGGGTGAGGTCCTCTGTCATGCTGACTGAAATCTTAATTTTTATATATATATGTATATTAAAAGGCACAGAAAGATATACAAACATGTTAAATATGTTCCACAAATTAAGTATCATACATGACTTAGTAAGAGACATTACAGGAAATGTAAATTAAACTATTGGCACAATTACTAAGCTTTCACCTAGAAAGAGATACTTCCTCTGTCTACAAACTTAAGACATTCATATTTTCAAGTTTAAAAAAAACACATTGAAGATAAATTGTCTTTAAATGATGTAAGTAAGAGATAATAAAACTATTCCTATGCTCTCATATGGACTTCAATCTCTATTTCCATAAAAGTCAGGCAATTACTATTCTTCAACTATTTCTACAAGAGTGCTTGGGGAAAGAAAGCATAAATCTGTAGACATTATCCAGGGTCATCATATAATTCAGACTCAATAAAAATTCCATTGAAAAGGTAACATTTCAGCTGAACTACACACACATTTTAAAATAACTGTCTGTTCCAAATCTATCAACACAGTAAAATTCAATTCATAAGTTCACAATTTGAAAACAAATGGCAATGCAATAAGACTGGTGTCTCTTTATCTAATTATAGAATAATTTCTGTGATTAAACTGGAATGGTTAATAAGAATCATGCCTGTGAAAAAGGAAACAAAATTAAAATGCTTTTGTGTGATTCAGTCATAAGATGAATGATGGAACAAATTTGAGATAGAATCTACTTTGATCTGCTTGGTAATGCAAAACTGCATCCAAATTGCATTCTCTGAAACAGCTTTAGAAGAAAATGGAGATCTTCCATATGTGTGCTAATTGAAATGACAAGAGATGTGGTTATAGAAGACCATAGTGCTGAAGAGAATCAAAGGGGATGAGATCTAATAGATATTTTAGTTTTGTTGTTAAGAAGAGCACGTGTTCAAAAAGAGTGTAAGAGAGAAAATAGAAAAGATGAATGTTATTAGCTCCATTTAAGACTCGTCACAGCTCTTCCTATGAGAAATTAATAAATGCAGACTCATATCAACTTTGGCCAACAGCACTTGGGATAATAATAAAACAAGAACTAAATTTCTTTCTCTAATGAAAGACTGTCAGTAGGTGGGAAGGTCCAGCACAAGCTGGTTTTTTTTGTCCGTTGGTGCTTAGAGTGGAGAATAACATGCTTCCATGGAGAGCCAAGTGTGCAGGACAGCACAAAGTTGTCTGTGAAGAATCAGCAGTTCTTTAAAACTTTAGATTCCTAGGAAACACAAAACTGGTTTGTAAGAATTCTTCCATGAATATCAAACATTTTTAAAGTATACTGGCACTCGCACTTTTAGCTTTAATTTTGGCAATTTATTAAATATATCTTGAAAATACTTCCTTTTCACATTTACCAAATATCTTGTGAGAAATCTGTTTACATGTTAATTTCTTCTAACATAATTACCCCTTCTTTGTACTCTTTGTTTGCCTGCATTTCTAAGTAAAAATATGCTTTATGTAATCTCCATGATGCTTTAGAAAAGCCCAATTTCCAATTTTCAGAACAACTTTAGGAAATCTGCTACAAGGAGACTGATAGATTTACTCTATTTAGACTTGTCCAATAGCCTACACCCCATGTGCTTTTTTATGTGGCTTTCCACTGTCAATGCTGAGAGATATGCTAGGGTAGGTAAGAATAAGAAAAATTAAGATGTTTGGCAGCAAGTCTAGATTTGGTTGGAGGTTCTCCAAGGGAGGGGTTTGTTACTTTTTGGTATCTCCTTTAGAGATGCTGTTCAACAATTTCACTGCTGCTGTGCTGGGTGGTTTAGTGTTTTTCCCTCTTTTGTTCAATGAGAAACTAACCACTGAGACGTGTATTTTCTGTTGACCAATCTATAGAACAAGGGGAGACTGAGGGCTTTAGTGTAGCGAAGTGGTTGCCTTAGGAAACCTAGGATGTGATTTATGCTATCTTAAAATGTGTAAGAGACTGGGAGGAAGTATTTTAAAGATGACTTGCACAGCTTGTGCAAGCATCCTTATTCAGCTATCCAAAAAAAGGTAAGTATCTTAATAGTCACCAAACAGAAGAAAAATACATGGGGTACGGGACCTCATTTTAAACAATGATTCCCATTGTCTCAGAGAACAAGCAACAGCATTATTTTACTGTCTCATGACTGCTAAGGCAAGAAATTTCCTTTTTCAAATAGTCATGCAGGTCATGTTGGGCCATTTTAGTGAATATAAAACTAGGGAAAAATAAAAGGAAAATATTATAGAATAATAAATATTTCTGTTCTTTTCTTGCTAATTATTACAAATTTACAAAGAAAATAGTTGTTCTGTCCTAAATATGTCAAAAATATTAGAATTCGTAAAGGACAAAATTTTTTAGTTTTAAGTACTTTAGTCATGAATGATCTAAAACAAAAAAAACCCAAAAACGTTTTAAGGGGAAGCACCAATTAAACTGGTGTCTGTGTTTCACTTCTATGGCACCATAAATGATTACAAACACACAGCTTTTTAGTTCCATGTGGCATTATATATGCAATATTATCTGCAGAATAGGTCTCAACAGAAGATTTTGAAATGCTTACACACACATCTGCATTCCTACACTAGAGATAAGATGACATGCATCTCTCTAAGGGAAAACTGTAATTATCTTTCTGCCTAAAACGGTTTTATATACAAAAGGAAGTTGGAATTGCCCTATAAATACACATGAAAAGAATTTCCCAATAAAGAATTAAACTCAACTTCACTGTGCCTTTGTGGCCTTATTACACTGGAAGAGTTAGATCTTGAATTGTAATCACTTGTTTACACATTGTATTTCACAATCTTAGTGGCAATAATACTAAAATTATAATTGTAATATGGAACACTGTAATGAAACACTCTGCAAATACATGTGCAACTATTTTCCATCTCAGTTTAAAACTGCCTTACCTAAATTATTTTGTAACATTTATACAGCCTCAGGAGCTATTGCAAGTAAGTCCTTTTTAGGCATCCTAAGCCTTAAATTCCCATAATTAGAGGGCAAATACACAATAAATGAGATATACAATAAATGCACGTTTAAAGGTTAAAAAAAAAAAAACGTATCTGAGCTAATGCTTGCAAATCACCCAAACAACAGGCATACATTGACTTGAAGAATATAATGGTTAGTATTTATAGTAGACCCTATATAACAGTTCCATGAAAATACAGATTATTTTAAAATTGTATTTTAAAATAATACAGCTTGAGTTCACTGAGCTCTCAATTAGTAAACAATTTTAAAACTTGCATATTTAAGCAAAGCAAGCATGCTACACACTGAAAACCTTTTACAGAGACACCTGTTAGAAGAATACTAAACATATGGTCTTGACAATAAAAAACCCAAAGAAAAGCCATTAAAAGCTTTCAAGTGGTCTGTTATTTCACATTTTCAATATCTTCCACTATGACTTTGCTTTTCTATATAGCAGGATCTTTAACTGTAGTACAATCTTTAACAATACAGATAATAAATGTTACCTTTAACAATATAGACAACTAACTAAGCTCCCAATTACTCTAGTTTTTAAGTAGGCAACCAATAATCCTTTGAGAGCTAAAAGGAAAAAATTTCTTACCTTTAGGTGCCAGCTGTAGAAACTGCTTATGAAGTGTAGTAAGTTGTGAAATGGTTAGAGTACTACTGCTAGGGGTTTCTATGCGCTGAAATTCTGGTGGAGGAACAGGGTCAGGAACAGGGTCAGGAACCATTTTTACATCACTATTGATGAAGAAATCTGTTCCTTCTAAAGTAATTTCATACTGGATTTTGCTAGAACTCTCAATATGATGTCGTGCAACCTCTACCAGTTTTTCAACACTGAAAGCATAAATGTAGAAACTTATGAGTATAATACGCAATGTTAACAATGTAGCTTTAAATTTTAATGTGCTTGTGCTTTTAAAGCTTTCCTAAAGTAAGAATATCAAACTGTGTTAATTCTGTAACTACCAAAATCATTATGAAGTTTACTCTTCCTCTGACTGCAAGAAATCTTTTGACTGTAGTCAGAAATTTATATTAAGTCAGATCTAAGGCACAGAAGAGACCTGATGGAAAAACACAGCAGCAATACTGAAGAGGTATATGATCTCCTGTTTCAAGTGCAATGAATACAATTTATACAGGGAAAGACATCAGCTGTCTATAATGTCGAATACAGATTTGGCTTGGATTGTCAATATGATATTCTGTAAATACTGTGTCTTTGTTAGCACATGTCAGGAGAGAAAATAAAACTGGCTAGAAGGAAGAGGCTTTGCCTCTTTGAGCTCTTATTTGTTAAAGCCTTCACATCTTCCATGTGTACCTCTCTTCTTGGTCATACCCTGATGTCAATCAAGAACCACCGTCCCAAGTACGATTCAAAAGTTATTATAGTCTAGAAATACTTTGCAAAGGGCAAAGTCACTCCTTTTCTTTAGAGAGAAAAAGCCCTTTAATGATATCGACATTGGTCATTCTAAGCCATAGTCTAATGTGCTGTAGTGATCCCAAGCATTTTATTTACTAGGACAGAAAAATTATGAAGAAGAACTTTCTTTTTTAATGGTCCTTGGAATAATTTTGAGAAATATAATACACGGTGATAAGAGCAATAGGTGGAATTTTCCAGTAAAAAACAGGAAAGAAATAATCCCAGGCTCCAAAGCAACAGAAGCTACTGAAATGATGCAGAGCTTTCTACTAAGTAGAATAACTGATTGTATGCTCACTAATCTGCTAATCCTGTAGTCTACAAAGATATCATACTATGATAATTACCTTTACAGCTACAAGCAGAACCTTTTAATCAGCCAAGAAATGGTTTATTAACATTCAGGTTTCTAAGATAACACTAAATGAAATTATTATTTTCGACTTTTTTTTTCCAAATTACCTCTGTCTCAAGAAACAACTCTATTTACTAGCATAATCTAGATTTTAAAAAAAAGAAAAAAATAATCCTGTTTCAAATTGATACATTACCTGGATTTTTCCTCCAAGAAGGTGGATCCAAGCCACATTTCCATATCTTTATAAGCCTCTTCTGCTTTAAACTTTAGATCCTCAAGAAATGCAAAAGCTTTTTCTTTTATAAGTTCTAGCCGAGATTTTGTGGCTGCCTCTGTTTAAATGGTGAAGTCATAATGAATAATATTTATAAAATGTGAGGAATGTTCTCAGTCTAAGCACCTCAAGTTCAGCATATTTAATTGTTTTTAGCTAAAAGTAACTTAGAGGATACTTGCTGCCTGGCTAGTCACCGTTCTGTAGTACATCCTGCTGTAACTGTGGCTTCTTTACATGTTCTTTGAGCAGCTGCTATCACTATGTTACAGGGATAAGTGTGTGACAATATTTGTCTCTTTGTATTTTCAGAGGTAGGTACTGCACAGACAACTAGATAAAGCTGCTCTCTTTAAAAAGCAAGGTACATTGATGAAATAGAGAAATTAAGTATGAAATCAATGTTAAAAACTTAGCAACTATACACAACTAGTACCTTTGCTAGACTTATGTACCTGTATAATAAAAACCTCAAGTTACCAAAAGGTAACTGGATAACAAAGCTGCAAGCAAAACTATGATTCTCAAATGCCAGCTATGTGCCTGTGCAAACAGGAAATACAGCTCAACATGTTCAGCATTCCTTAGGTTCTTAGTTTTTTTTCTTAAATATAAGATGAAAATGAAGCTATGTCAAGGAAAAAAATACGTTAATGAACCACTAAAGTTCATCTTCATGCAATGAGGATCTTCAAAGTTATTACTGGTCTTCTTATTACCTTAAAATCTGAGAATATTTATTCTTGAACTGCTTTTGTATTAAACCACACTGAAAGATACACGTGAGTAAGCATTTGATCTAACTGGATCTAAAGAAGTCTTCTAAGTTTGTGGTTTGTTCAATAACTGCTGTTTGCCCTCTATCTTTCATAATAAAATGCTAAGCAATAGTTCTCCCACCAAAGAGGTTCCATGTGATGATGGATTTGCCAACTATTGTCAAATAGAATCAATAAAAGCTGGATTCTGTCTTCCCTTTAATGACAAAACAGTTTTTCTTCTAGTCTAAACCTATCTTAAATTCTCAAAGCATTTTCAGTTTGGGACTTCCTTTCTTCAGACATCTACTTTTGGCTGAAATGAACCATTTTGCTTGAAAGCTACTGGGTAGGACAGACAGAGAGAGGATGACTGAACAATATTTAAATTTTGGAAGAGTCTGTCCATACATCAGTTTGGAAGAACAAAAAAAAAATCTATATCCTGCTGCTTGAATCCCAAGTTGCTTGAAGAGGAAAGAATCAGAGAAAAATATCAATGAAATATGCAACTGCCAACAAATTCTTTTCCAGAACAAAACAATTCAAATACTGAATCCAATTAAATTGAATATTGAACTGTGAGTACCAACTTATCCAAAACATTCTCTCTCAGGATGAATATTTGCTTAGCCATGGCAAATTAAATTAGATTAAATGAAACAGAAGACAAAAGGAATGAAAATCATATTACTACCTGCAGTATATTTACCACAGAATGATAGATTATTACCACATTAAAAATGTGATTTTCCTGACTTCTCTAGACACAACTGTCCCTTCTTTTTCTTTCTTATCCATCCATTTTGCCTCCTGTCTCTGGTTAGTATTGACTAGCACACTAATGAAATTAGGAATAACAGCCACCTACCAATATAAGTACCAAATAGTAAACATACCCTCATGTTTCAAGGCACTGAAATATTCTTGCTTTATTTTAAGTGCCAGTTCTTCTTTTCTTAATTCTTCTGGATCTATAGGAGCTGGAGTGGATTTTGCTCCTGCAGGAAAACAGACCTCTCAGTCTTTGGACTTTGCTTGTGAATTTCTGTATCATGAAAAATAATATTTTCCAGCTTACTTAATGTGACCATTTATGAGAAAGCAAAGGTGGATACTCAGCTGCCAAACGTGATTTACATCTGCAAGTCATGCTAAGGTTAACACTGCATAAAAATACCCCAGGATATACAACTTTGGTTAAATAACATCCTAAAATGTATGAATGAAAAATCATGACTGAATAAGTGTGCCTCTTGTTTGATCCTAGATGGTCCTAGATGTCCTCTTTGACTCTAGTATCTACCAATTTATCACAACCAGAACATAAATAAATGTCTTTTGAATAATACTTGTTTCTTCTAGAATAAATTCAAGTTTAACAAACTAGAGCAAAAATGTTATGGTAGCTGTTATCATCAAAGCAGTGAAAAGAACTATGCTATTAAAAAATAGAAAAAAAAAGAGATCTGTTATTTCATGCCCCTTCAAACCTACATTTCCACCGTGTTTTGACTTACTTATCTATGAACAGTTACTGTAAAGGTATTTTATCATGTTTTTAGAGACTGCAGGTAATTCTATAGCCACATGACTTTGACTATTACTGAACAATATTAAAATATTTTTAATTGCTTTATCCTAGAAGAAGAGCAGATGGACATGTTGTGGAAAAAATAAATGATATGTGCATGATATATTAGGTCAACATAAAACAAATGGTCATTTCTAGAAGTGATAAAACTATATGTGGTAAGTTTTATCACCCCATTGCCAGCCCACAGCTTCATCCTAGGCAGTTCTCATATTACAGGAACACTACAGTATCACTGTATTTGAAACGAAATCAAAGTCAATACTTCAATTACAAATCCATCAATTCATAGTCCATCTTCCACTAGGAAGAATGGACAGATTTTTAGCTGCAGTTATGGTTTTGTGATTTCAGATGATCTTGTACAAAAATTTAATTCCAAGAAGCAATCCACAAACTACAAACTAGCCACTTAACATGCAACAGCTGCCAATTTTTATCACAAAACTTTTCTAGAATTCTGAAAATCTGCTGCTCTTTTGGCTAAAGGATGCTAAACTAAGCCTAAGGCTCCCTGGGGCTCACAGTTGGCTAAGTATTTACAAGGCTATGCTTTTGTTCACTCTATATGGACAGAAATAACCAGAGAGAGCGAAAATTGAGCACAGTGCAAATGAAACTTATGCACAATAACTCTGTAGTTACAGATTTCTCACTTGGAAACAGAGTACCCGAATTTCAGCCTACCCTACACCCACAGGGCTCGAACCCCTCTCTTGCTATGCAGAATGTTTTAACAAAAGACACAAAAGTTTAGGCTACAGGCCTCACTTCCTGATGAAGTTATGACACACTGCAAAGGGTGAATGTCATATAAACTACTACCTGCACAAAGAAATAGTTGTGAGAAAAAGTATAAACAGTCTTGCGTGCCACAATCTCTTTCAGCATACTCACTGTTTTCTCTCTTGCAAATAAATTTTGTGTTTTCACCTGGTGGGACAGGTTCTTGCCAGACCTATGTGCAAGACCTATTTCAATAGGAATCTGCTCTTTTTAGGACTTCAGCTGTCAAGTAGGCAGAATTTAATAGAATTTTATTTAACTTGATAAACTAGCTTTAACTGTTCCATTCCAATACAGAACATGAAGAAAAAATAATATTTACTTTTAATTTAGAATAGTTATTTCAAAATATAATGACTACATGTTTATATAAATAAATGCAATTGCCATTCAAAAGCCTTCCCCTCCTTTATCACTACCAGCTTTTCATACTGATGGCACATTTGACATTTTAAAAGAGAAATTAAATCCAAATTAAATGTCACAGATTACTAATTTCTGTATTATTCATATATTTAAATTTTAGTAATTTCAAGCACTGCTAAAACAGAGCCTGCATTTTAAATACCTTTTTTTTTAGCAGGTGATTTGGTAGGTGCCTTTTTAGCAGTTTTTGAATCTTTCCCAGCAGCTTTGCCTGGTTGCTTCTGTGCAGCTTTAGAAGGTTTCTGCTTTAGCTGAAGTTCTTTTTCCTCCTCCATTTCTCTAAACTCTATTTCAGCTGTTACCTTGACACCACAGTCACACATAATACAGTACATAGTATCAGTTCAGTGCAACTACTGTTTCAAATAGCCTATACTTGTTGAAAGTACTCAGTTGAGAAGTAGACAGACTTAAAAAATAAAGGAGATATTTTAACCAATTGGTTAAATTTTTATTATTTATCAAAAATAAAATTCTGCAGCAAAAATGCAAGATAGAGACATATTGAGTTTAATTCCTGCAGTCATTGCCTATGCCTGAGAAAAACGTTAGAAAAGCAAGAACTAATAGTACACAAAGCAAGCCTAGAGTTACATGGTAAGGGGGCACAAATTAATTTATTTTAAATTCTCAAAAAGAAAACAAAATTCTAACCAAGAAACGGACCATTTGAAAAGCTCCTCTAATTTACTTATAGCTATATAGAAAAAAAAAGTAACCACAGGGTCTGAACATGTGAAAGGTTTCAGCAAACATCGCATCAAAGGATTAAATTCATCCATCTTTTCACACTTCTACTGAGGAATAAGAGAAGAGTTTATCATGGAAAAAGTTATATAGAAGAAACATTTGAAATATTTCTCAATAATGGAATGAAAGGCTCAGTTATAAATATGGAGGTGCTGAAAACAGAGACTCCAACATTTTCCTCAAAGAACTACAAACATATTCAATGGAAATATCAGCGGTAGAGCAAGACATATGAAACTGAGATACACAGTGCAAAGATGATGTGTTTAGACTGCCTACTGAATGGGGGGGCTCTGACTGTACAATCCAGAAATCTTTAAGTAAGTAAAACATTCCATACCATATCTGATACTGCTGTTACTGCTGTTTGCCATGTATCAATAATAAGATTTTCATAATTCCTGCAAGCAGTCACTTCATTTTCAGAATTCTTATCCTTTCGTTTCTGCTGGCGACTTCGGTTTTCAGACTCAGTATTACCTGCTGAAGGCACTCTCCAAGGAATCAGAGGAATCCTCAAAAATAAAATGTAAGGAATACATACCGCTTTACAATAAGTGTTAATATCTACATTGGAGAATATACTGAAAGAATGAAAATGCTGTTTTCAAAACTTGCAATAGCAAAAAGAATGAAGGAACTTTCCTAATGACCAAAAATGATGAGGTGTGTGTATGGCAAGAAAAGTGTCCAGTTTAAGTGTAACAGCTAAAAAATAGTAACAGATGGATAAAAAGGCATCAAGTGACTGTGTGATCTGCTGATGAACACCATGTGCATTAGACGCAGTTTCATTACTGAAATAATTTCTAAATTCACTCTATTAATTTTAAAAATCATGTGTAAATACTGATGGCATTTTCCGTATTGTGAAAATATAAGGTGGTATCTTTTAATATGGCATTCAGTTTGGTGCATCTTTTTAGATTACTTTGATTTACATTATTACACAAAAATTAATTATATTTACATTTACATCAAATTTATAACATTTAATTGTATTTATGGCACAAATTTTAAACATACTAATGTTCCACAACAATAATTTACCTTACATATGTGAGGATTGTGCTGCAAACGATCAGCAGCATAAGGAAAGAAGGAAACATTTCTATAATAGTAGATTTCCTCCTGAGGCAGCTTTTAAAATGTTTTACAATTCAGCGATGCATTGGTGAATATGATTGTCCTGGGGTAACGTTATGGTTGCTGTATCCCAATCGTGTGTTTTGTTTTGTCTACTTATCTCGGCTCCCTTTCCCCGCCCCCCACCACTGTCTGTGTTTGGAACACTGGTTTTTGCTCACTTAGCTAGTTAGCTTTGCTTCCTTTCGCTCGCTTCTGCTTAGCTC
>PYHW01010480.1:1870122-1912434 GCA_013186435.1 Turdus rufiventris | reverse complement strand
GGGAGGAATCTTAGGGGGTTTGTTTTGTTTCCTGGGGACTCCTCCTGGAGGTTTTCCCCTGAATTTGCCCTAAACCAGGACAATGATACAGGTAGATATGTAAAAAATGAGGGATAAATGTAACCTCTAAAATGATTTAAGATTCATCATTTGACTATAATCCTTGGTAAAAAAATTGTCATTTCTCCATTCTTTGAAATATACACACATACAATCCCATATACAGTAATTTCACAATTATAAGCCGCACCATTTTGACTAAAATTTTGATCCCACCCTGGAAATGCGGCTTACACTCAGGAGCAGCAGCTAATATGTGAAAAATTTTCTGAAATTTCCAACCCCAGAAGTGCATCCAAGGTGCCGAGCCGGGCACCTGCCAGTAAAACCCGGGATTGCACGATTGTTACAAAATGGTTACTCTGTTGCGCAGCGGGTGGAGGCGGGCTCAGTGCCAGCAGCGCTGGGGAGGGAGGCAGGGGCTCCCTCCTGCCGGCCCCATGGCCCAGGGAGAGGCAGGGGGGCTCCATGCCCTCCATGCACGCCTCCCACCGGCACCATGGAAGTGGGGGGCGGGGGGGGTCTGTTCCTGCCTGCCACCGCGGGAGAGGGCAGGGGACTCCATGCCCACTTCCCATTGGTGCCACGGGAGCGGGTGGGGGGCTCTGTCCCCGCCTGCCGCTGTGGGGCAGCGCCGGGCCGGGGCAAGCGAGCCCAGCAGCAGCGGTGGCCAGCCCTGAGCAGTCCTGCTGAGCGGCCTCACCGAGCTGGGCCACCTGGCCCTGTCAGCAACCCTGAGCAGGCCGAGCTCGCATGGCCTGAGCTGAGCCAGTAAACCCGGCCATCCTGCGATTCTGTTACTAATTGGCAACTTTGTTGCACGTGGGTCCTCGCTGCAACAGACAGAGGAGCTTATACTCAGGTGCAGCTTGTGTATGAACAAAGAATGAAATGTTGCCAACACCTGGAGATGCGGCTTATAATCAGTGCGGCTTATAATCGTGACATTACTGTACTTCAAAAATCTAGCAGTACATTCTATTTGTTCATATTTGTATAATTTTACACTCCATTTCTACCTCTTTGATTCATCTTGATCTTCCTTCTGCTCTCCATTAATAATATCTAACAATGGGATTCTAGTAAAATCTTGAGTGTCTTCTGTTGGGTTTTTCCCTTCCATTGCCCTATAATAGTCATGAAGAAGTCTCTTTGTATCTTGGAAACGATCCAGTTCAACCTCAAGAAGAAAGGACAAAGAAATTGCAACTCAATATAGCAACAAATTATTGTTATCACATGTTAACAGAAGCAATTCTAAATCTTAAGAGTTTGAGGGAGAGCAAGAAACACAGTCATATTTGTTTTAAAATTTATAGCATACTCATTGCATACTTCTAATTGCATCTATAATGTATTCACACTGTCATTTCTAGGCAGTAGTAAGAATCTTAATTGTTAAAATAGGAAAATAATGTTCAATGCATTAAATTTAATTGCAATGTATTTTGATGTATACATATTTCCTAGTAGCAAGTATACTAGTGCTGACAAATTAGATAGGTCTTCTTGTTCAGAAGAAATAAAGTCTTAAAAGCATAAAATATAGAGGGTATGTGATGGAGAATATTTTAAGTCATCAGTTTTTCTGGACCTAAGTAATCAACAGTCTTTGAACACCTAAGAGTCGTGAAGATTTTTTGTGTGAATTCTCTCAGAAGAAATCAAGTAAGATTCAAGAAACATTTAACACCTGTCATGTTTTGATTTATTGATACAGCATGGTGTTAGTTTCTAACTGACAAAACAGTACTAAATATTCATGGGAAAATGCACAAAACCACATTCACAAAACAAAGGATAAAACCTTGTGGTGTAAACCAGCACTTATCCATAAGTTAAGGAGGAAATATCTTCTAGTATAACTGTACGCATAGAAAGAAGGAATGAAATCTGATAAATGGCATTTATACAAATCTATGTGTTTACACAGTTAGAGAGCCACCTGGGCAATATATGTAACTTCCAACAGAAAAACCCACAAATGGAGAACTGAATAACAAGCCTATTTTTGGCTGCTTCTAAAAAGCATACTCACTGCATAAAGTTAGTCATTATATTTTTAGTCCTATAGTTTTAGGATTACTAATTCATTTATGTACTAAGTAAAGCAAGAAGTAATGTCTTCTATTAAAATTTTCCTTTATTAAAACAAAAGCTTACATATGGTTAATACATGTTAGTAATTTTAAAGAGTTATTGTGCACACCCACACAAGACAGATCAAACTAGATTCATAGTGAATCTCCTCTGAACTCTATCATATATGCCCATGAAATTCTGTTAGAACTAGAATTGCAAAGATATAACTGAATATAAAAGAAGAATAACAAAATATTTAAGCTCTGTATTATAATTTTTTCTCCTTTATGCATATAATTCAAGATGGATTTTTAAAGTATTCAGGTCTATAAATATCCTAGTTATAGGACCAATTAGGTTCAGATAGCCAGCAGTTATTTGATATTTTGAGTGGCCCTAAGTCTTCATTTTAGGCATTATGTAGACTCTTTGAAAAAAAATCAACACTTTCCTTACTATATTCTCACAAACTTTTCCTGAATTACCACAATACTCAAATGAGATAAGAGAGTGGTTCCCTTTATTACTAAACATATAAAACAGCCCAGAGAATTTAAAGGTTTGAAAGCCTACCCTAAACTGCTTAGGCCTGGCTTTTTCACCTAAATTAGCCTAACAAGGCATGTGTTTCCTTTGCCTTCCTTAAATTTGCCAAAACCTTCACAGAATGGTCATTTCAATTTGCAGAAAAGCCTGTCTAGCCTACTGTAGTCTAGAATACTCCAATCCAGTTCTAAACTAAATTTATGGACTTAGAACAGCAATAACAGGGAAATCTTAATTTACTGCCGGAGTGAATGAACTCTTGAAAACTTTAAAGTTACATATCTGAAAGCTTGGTCACATTTGAGCAACAGCAGCAAATGACAGCTCAGTCTTAAAACATAACAATGTTTTGGGGTTTTCTTTTTGTTGGTCAGCAGATAAAACTTAAAGTCACATATATGAAATTACAAGTGGAATAAAATTGAGATACGGGAAATACTATAACATCAAGCGGTGAATGATGTAATTCATAAATTAAAAGGAGATGTTAATATGATCACAGAAGGATAAAGAGCTGTAGTATTTCTGTCACAAAACTCAAGATGATTAATTGGATTTATAATATTGTAAAAAGTAGAAGTATATAACAGAGATTGAAAGTTTTGGGAGGGTTGAACAAGAAGAATGGTATTTTTGTTAATCTTTCCTGTATTCCAAAGTTAAATGTACGGACTGTCATCTACATTTTGTCTCTTAGCTGTGTGTATAAAGTTTCTTGTTTCAGAAAACATGTGAACATTTGCTTAACTAATTTTTAGTCCTTCACATATTTGGAGCCAACCATATGAAATTTCTCTGAGGTGTACTCTAGCAGTCCATACCTGCATAAGTGTAAAGAAATGGTTCATTGCAATCCCCCTCCGATCTGGTAACCATTCTTCATTCATGATACCAGTACGTTCCTGCTCTGCTTCTTCCCTTCTGCTGTCACAGATATCCCAGAGAAGATCTCTTAGGTCCTAAAGCACAAAATCAAATATAGCAAATAATCATGAAAGAAAACCTTTTTAAAATTTTTTTTCCCCTGTTGCAGGGCAACTTCCTATCTGGGGCTTTTTCCTTACTATTATAAATATCAACACCTCGTCAAGTCACATGCCTACAGAGAGCCGACACAAAGTTTTCTTACAAGTGTGCCGGAGAAAACACAAAAATATGAGTTCAGTGGGCAGGCTGACTTGCTTTCCCAGAGAGACATGATCTACCTAAGCTAGACAAATATGAGACTATGAATAGCCAAGTTTGCAACCGCACCAACAACTTTCCACTTGAATGGTTTGTTAATTAATATGCTAAGAACAGTATTCTCAGGGAATGGATAATTTGAAAAATACTGAGAAAATTTTGTCAGATTTCAAGTGTTTTTCAAATTTGAGTAGCTTCCACACCACTTTTCTCAAATGTTCTTTTAATTAAGGGCTCTTCAGCTGGTGACTATGTCAAACAGGACTATGTGGCTCACTGACAGCACTGAGGGCCTACTAAGCATAAAAAATTATGCTACCCGTTTGCTCCTACTGCCATCTCTGCATGGAAATAGCATGACAGGCCCCTATGTGTAGGAGGTGACAGGAGGAGAAAAGCGCTGCTAAATACAGTGCCAAGGCAGGGCAAGATGAGATGTCTTTGGCTCCAGGCAGTTCTACTCTACCTGACCTGTTCTGGGACAGAAGAATAGGAGAGGAGTTTAGGCTTCTGTTAAAAGATTCTATGGTCATTCCATATTCACCAGGTCTTGGTTGCAACCTATTATGTCAGATTCTGTTTCTCTCCTCCTGTCTGAACACTTCAGATAAATCCACCTGTCCTTTGTTGGACAAAAGACACAGGGAAGTCCCTGGGCTACCTAACACATGAAGGTAGAAGGTAGACAAGAGACAGGCAACCAGATATTCATTGCTGTTCACATTGTAGAATATGCACATAACAATATGCTGCTGAATGAAAAAATATATAAGCATATGACTTATCTATTTGCAGCGGTGAGTCAACCTTGGCTGGCTGCCAGCTGTCCACCAAACTGCTCTATCACTCCTCCTCACAAGAAAGGGGGAGAAAATATAATGGAAAAGTTCCTGCATCAAGATAATGATGAGGAGATCACTCACCATCATATGCAAAACAGACTTGATTTGGGGCAATTAATTTAACTTAATGCCAATTAATAACACAGCAGAATAATGAGAAATGAAACAAAACTAAAAACACTTTCCCCCCATCCATTCTTCTTCCCAGGCTTAACTTCACTCCTGACTTTTCTACCTCCTAAATGGCACAGGGAAAATGGGGAATGGGTAATTATGGTGAGTTCATAAAACATTTTTATCTGCCACTCCTTTCCCTCAGACTCTTTTCCTGCTCCAGAGTGAGGTTCTTCCCATGGAATACAGTCCTCCATAGATTTTTCTGAAGTCAGTGCTTCCCACAGGCTTCAGTTCTTCAACAATCACTCCAGTATGGATTCTTTCTGTGTGCACAGCTGTTTAGGACTGTACTGCTCCAGTGTGTGTACTCCATGGGCCACAGCTCCTGCCAGGAACCTGCTCTGGTTGTGCTCTCCATGGGTTGCTACTCCTTCACAGTGTGTCCATCTGATACAGCTGGGTGGACCACATGGACTTCAGGGTAGACATCTGCTTCCCTGTGGTCCTCCATGGGTTTCAGTGGAACAACCTGTACCACCATGGCCTTCCCCACAAGCCACAGGGGAGTCTCTTCTCTGGTGCCTGGAGCACCTCTTCTTCCTCCTTCCTCACGTCCTTAGTGATTATAGAGCTGTTTCTCACATTTTCTCACTCCTATCTCACAGCTGCCTTGCTTTCTTACAGCAGCCACCTCTGCAGAACCTTTGCCACAAAAAACTTTCACATAAATGGAACACCACACAAAAAAGACACTAATGTTTTGTACAAACTGATGTACAGCTCATTCCAGTATCTTTCTTAAACATGTAAAAAGAAAGATTCTACTCTTTGTCCTCATACTATTTAAGCCACAAGATTGATTTATTGTAAGCACTGAAGAAAACTGCAGAGGGATACAGTGAGGTATATTCCTCTGGCAGAAGCTAAAAGCGTGTTTTATGAGTTTCTTTTTTCTCTCTCTCACTGCTCTTCTTTTCACAGTGAGGCAGCTTCTCTCTCCTTCTTTTCTTATAGTAAGGTGGTGAAAAAAAACTAAAAATGGATGCATTTGCTCAGTCATCTCCTATTTGGAACAAGAGAAGTAGTGACTGCAAGCCACTGATCATTTTTAATGATAGCAATGCAGGGAGAGGGAATTTGGAGAAAGTGCTGGAAGACAGATAGAGATATGCTGCTGAAGTGTGTTTTATCCACAGTAATTCTGTGTTTGGGTATTTAGGATGTGTCCTGATTTTTGCTCGGGAAGAGTTTTCTTCAGAGCAGTGAGTATGGGTTATGGTCTGGATTTGTGCTGGAAACAGTGCTGGTAACACGGGGATGATTTTATTATCGCTAAGCAGCACTTGCACAGAGACAAGGTCTTTTCTGCTCCTCACCCCACCCACCTGCAAGCGGGCTGGGTACCAGGAAGCTGGGAAAGGATATGGACAGGAGAGCTGACCCCAGGTGACAAAGGGACATTCCATACCATAAGGCTCAGTGTATAAAGCAGAGGGAGAAGAAGAACGCAGGGGGGACACTGGAGTGGTTGTGTTTGTCTTCCCAAGTCACCACTGTGTGTGACTGAACCCAGCTTTCCTGGGGATGGCCAAACACCCGTCTGTCCATGGGGAGTGGTGGATGGATTCCTTGTTTGGTTCTGTGCACAGATTTTGCATTGCCGGTTGAACTGTTTTAACCTCAGCCCATGAGTTCTCTCACTTTTACAGTTCTTTCCCCCATCCTACTAGTGGGAGTCAGTGGCTGCATGAGGCTTAAGTGCAGGCTGGGGTTAAACCTCAGCATCAGGCCAATGTCTTGGCTGCCCTCTGGGCTTTGGGCCTTTAAGGAATTTTACATATATCACGAAGTGGGGTGGTTTTTACATTTCCCAGTTGATATCAGAGAAATTTGTTATTACAGCTGGCACCTTTCAGTGTTTTATAAAGGGTCCAGCTTAGATAACAGTGTTGAGGAATCTGTGAATTTGAGGAAAAACATTATGAAGGTTGTCACTCTTTTCATTTCCTCTTTCTTTCTAATAGCAAGGAAGGATGGCTGACAGAATTCATTCAGGGAGATACAATGAGCATGGCTTACAAAGCATAAAAATACCATCTTCACAATTACCCACAGATTTGGGAGTCACAAGGGGTGAATGGATTGTTTAAAAAAATAATTCTGAAAATCATATATTCACTCTGAAGTGCTTAGGCTTATCACGGTATCTGTGTTACAATGTATGATATGGGAGTATAATCTCCTTGTCACATAATTGGAACTGGATTTCTGTTATGAGCAAAAGGCCAAATATTTTAATTTTATCTTTCTAAAATATAGGACAGAGTGATTCCAGTGTTTTTATATTTCCATTCAGTAGAAATTAGGAATGTGGATGATGATTTTTCATTCCTCTACCTCATTCTCTTAGAATATTTCTATGGAAAAGCAGGTCCAATGCTTTTTCCATCTCGGATGAATTAATCCATTATTCCTCAAATGTTCCCTTCAACTAAAAATGTTGTCAGTATTCTTTTCTCCTTCTGGGGGACCAGAATATCACTCAACTAAAAATCATGTCTGTTCTGAAATGGAATCTGATAAATTCAATGATAGCTCTACTTTTGGCTTATGCTACATCTGGTTCTGATCCTGTTATAACATTTAGTATTATGGATTTTTGTGAAAACTCCCAGGACATGACCTAGACAAGATCTACCTGAATCAAAACATCCCAAGAAATTCTATGTATTTTGCAATAATCAGTTTTAGAAAGCATATATTATCATATATAGTTTACGGAAAAAATAAAATACTGCCAAGATTTTTTAGATTGAGATAGAAATATCCAACTTCTAAAATCTCAGAAAATCGCAAAATATAAAGAAAAAGAAAGCAGAGAAATAAATATTTTATAGTGTACCACAATACCACAATGTAACCTAAAAACCAAAACAAGATGTAAGAAAATTATGTCCAACAGAGGAATAACTTTAAAGGACACATTATGAACAAGAGGAAATGACATGGTTTAAGAAGAACTATAAAGAATAAGAAAGAAGCAAATAATAATATAATTCCTGTTACATCAAGTTATATACAAAGAAATAATAGTTTAGGGTATATTGTAATTTCTGTCATTTACTTACAGTAACCCTTTGGTGTAGTTCAGCTTTTGTTTCTTCATCATCTTGCAGGTCATCAGCAATTGAATTAAAATCAGCTTGCCACTGAGATACAAACTCCTGCATGTGATGTGGACGTTTTAAATAATCTTGAAAATTTTTTCTGTAAAGTATGGAAAAATAACTTTTGGGTTAGAGAACACCCCATTAAAAATACATAACTCTATTATAAAATACTATTATAAATTATACTATATATATACTATTATAATATTATAAAATATTACAAAATACTATTTCTACTTACCTAATATCTGCTGTGTAATGAATTATAGAGTACTGTTCATCCCTTAGACATCTAAGTACAGTCTTGATCGTATTCATATATGTATTTTCTATCATTTCCCAGTAAGGTACTAAAAAATCAATTATCTCCTGTGAATTTTTTAAAAACATCAAAATTAATTGATTTATTTATTGGTAATTAATTTATCTGTAGCATTAGCAAATATACAATAATATTTTTTCAGGAAATCATATTACTGAGTTTTTTTTCACTATGTATTTCTTTTGTTTTACAGCTGATTACAGACACTCTAATGACATATACTTCCATCCTGTGAATTTCTTTGAGAAAAAGTAGTAAGTGTCTAAAGGAACGGGAAATTCCAGCAGAACATTCCAGTATCTGTTGCTTTGGATATGCTCATAAAATAAATGATGATGCTGAATAAGCACTGAAGTAAGAAAATTTGGTCATTCATAACTGTTTCAGTTTTAAAAAATCTAAGCTGACTGCCTAATGTTGCAAAAGTGATATGTGACTGAAAGACTGTCATGAAGTGTAAAAGGCCATGGCCAGAGGAACCCAGCATATGTGAGCTGATTGCAGTTAACAGGAAAAACTGGTAAACATTAGGAAAGCAATTACAGAACGAATTTCAAATCAGCATTGTTCACCCTTGAAAAATCTGCATCTCAAAAACTGCATGCAGTCCCAGCCTCTCATCTCAAAAAATTTACAGAAAAACTACAACAGATTATAACTGGAATGGGGGACAAAAGCAACATTAAGTAAAATGAATATTTAAGAGATGCTTGTCACATCTTTAAAGCTCTCAGAGGTTGATTATAAAATTATTATTCATTGTATCTCTCAATACATGAATTACGGTCACCATGAATTAGGGTCACCAAAAGATCCAAGTAAAGATCATTTAAAGTGGAGAAACAGAAATTATTTTTTCAGAATTAACATCATTTTACAAGCTATGCCACAAAGAACAAAAAGTAAATGGCTTCAAAAAAGCTACTAAACAACTAAAACACATAATCATGGAGGAAAAGTCCACTGAGAGCTGCTAAACACAAGATGCAGTTCCAGAAAACCCCTGAATTTCAGATCACTAGAATCTGAGATTATGTACTTGGGGACAAAATATTAGGAAAAAAATATACTAGGAGAAAGATTAGAGCAGATTCTCCCCATCCTTTATATGAGACCCATGACTGACCCTTGCCAGAGAAAGAAAAGTGATCTAGTAAGTTTGTTTTATTATTTCATAATAGTAAAAAGTATTATTGGTTTTGCAGCTGTGTTCTTCATCATATTTGCAAAGAAGTAAAAAAAAAATCTAAATTTGGAAGTATGATTCCTTATTTTATGTATTTTAGTAGTAACTGTTCATTGTATATTTATCACAAAGTAATAGCATATCTTTTATTGAAAAATAGTGAAAAAAACAACATGCAATTATGCAAAAGGTTTAGGTAGGACATACATAAAACATTATGAAAAATAAATATTTCGATATTTAAGATTATCAATTGGGAAATAGTGTACCTGGGGAAGTGGTTCATCTACATAAATCCATTCATCTGATCCTGGTTCAATTGGCAGTGGTGTCTCAAGAGAGGGAGTGGGCTCATCTGCAGCTGATAAAACCTTTTCTTCTTCATCTGTGACTGCTAAAACCTCTTCTTCATCCGTAACTGGTAAAACCTTTTCTTCTTCTGGTACTTTTTCTTCAGCAGACCCTTGATACAAATGTACAATTAGTACTTCCAAATGTATTTTAAGTATCAATAAACAGAATTAGACATCCCTGCTACTCTCATGGGTTCAAAATAATGGAACAGATTAATTGTTTCATTACTTAGGTGTTGTTCATCAAAAATAAACTCATGAAATCAGCAATGCTCAAGGAAGATTGGATCAGTTAGCATCTAAACAAACTAAACATCCATAAATCCAAGGGCTGTCAGAGGATGCATCCCCAAGTGCTGAGGGAGCTGGCAGACATAACAGCCAGAGAGCTCATAATCATGTTTGAAAGGCCATGGACATCAGGAGAGGTGCCTGAGGATGAGAAGAAAGCAAATATGACTCTGGCCTCCAAAATAGGCAGAAAGGGAACTAAAGGTCAGTCAGCTTCATTTCAGTCCCTGGAAAGGTGATGAAGCACATCATTCTGCAGACCATCTTTATCCACTTGGAAGAAAACAAGTTGATCAGGAGTAGTCAGCATGGATTCACTAAAGTGAAAACATACTTGACCAACCTGATTCTCTACTCTGCTTATATGAAACTAATAGTGAAGGACAACTTGGAAGCTATCAACATAAATAAGAAATTAAACTTTATTAATTGACCCCAGGTGTTATTTCTCCTTAGGAGTAAATATAGCCTTTAAATACTTCTTAACTTTGCTATTGACTAGCAGGGCCATGAATTATATACTAAGCACATTAAACAACTCTATGATGAACGAGCATCCTTGCACAGGAGTAATGGGATAACTTTTTACTATTACAAGTGCTTTTCAAGTTTGGTTTTTTGGGGTTTTTTTTGGTGGTAGAAGATACATGAAATTTTCTTGTAACAGTTACTGAGAGGTCCCTATTGCTGGTTTACTTAATACATTTTCCTCCTGGATGCTTCGTATTTTTTTAAAATTATTATTTTAAATTATTCTTTTTTTTCTGGGTAATAAGAAGGAAAAGTGAAATAAACATGTACCAAAATTAAATGTCAAAAACACTTCTACTAATAAATGACTATACATTCATAATGGAAAGTTACCCTTTCTTATACAATTATGCTATCCCATAGATGAAGATGCTGGCTGTAATTTTTAAACCAGGAGGAAAGAATTTAATTCAATGCTTTAATTTTTATGTGAAATTGGTCCATATTACTCCAAAAAGGTGAAAGTACAACAGAAAAGTTCAGAGTTCTGGTGCAGTTATCACTAACTGGCAGATGCTCAGATTTTTCTGGAGGCAGCAAAAAATGTAGGTTGCCATATCATTTTATAGGGTAATTATTAGTGTTAATTATAAAAAAACCAGTCATTTGGTACTTAATTCTAGAAAGTAAGAATATGAAAACTTACTTCTATTCTGATTTTTCACAATTTCTTCTATTAAAATATCCTTCACTGTTTCACACACAAGACTTTCTTCCGTCTCTGCATTTACTTTCACTAGAGTGTTCTGATGGACTGAAAACCATTTCTCTAATTTTGGCCATGTCTTTAGGAAGCCTGAAATTCTACAAAAAATCATACCAATGTATGAAATTAAAACCTAATTAATGGAAAATCAAACATTTTCTAAAATTGATATATAAAAGGAAAAGCAGAGCATCTAATTTAACACAAAAAACAGCTCCACCCATATCAACCCCTTCCTTTTAAATATAAGAAAATTTTCAAAATTTTATTGATAACTAATAATGTATTTCTTACTTTATTTACTTTCTAATATCACAATTAAACCAATAGTAATAAGTAATATAATAGTCTGAAACAGTTAAAAGTATCAAATATTCAGAAGAAAGAATTATTCTTGATTTTGCTCTTTGTGTAAAGTTAAACATCTTGTGGTCCCAATAAAATTAGAAAACTAAGTAGGTTTTGAAAATGTAGAAGGGGAAAATAACATTTCATAAAATCTCTAATTCCAATCAAGTGTATTTCACTCAAGGGCAGCCACATGTGTGACACACCTCACATATAAGTTCACATATAGATACACAAATATATACGGAATGTATACATATAATTCATGCAAGATATACCAGAAAACTAAATTCTCCTTGGAACAAAACCCTGGAAAATCAAAACACAAGAATTCTTATTTTCCAGGAGGATTTATATGGTGCAGAAAATGAAGATACCCTTTAGGCTCCACATTATAGAAAGGTCTAAGTAAATTCTTAACATTAAGTGTGTCAGAATTGTCCTGGATCACATATGAGATTCAGATCAGCTACGTGTCTAAACATCTGGCTGAAACAATTTATTTGTGCTTCATACAATTTACCTATGTAGCACCTGCTCCCTGGCCAAGTCAATCTTCTCTTCTACGATTTCAGCATCTGAATTTTGATTGCTGCTCTGTTCAGCCTGAGATGCCTTTCTTTGGTCGACTGCGTGGAAAACCACATGTATAAGCATATGTTGAGAAAGGAAATTATTTATTCAGACAGTTAGTCACCAAACAGATAATAATTACAAGAACGAATTCAGTGTTCCTTGATCTTACATTTCTTCACTTAAAAGTTGGGTACCAGACTTTCTAAAAGAAAGTAAAGGTCAGAGAACATCACAGAAATGTAAAATTAAGCTGCAAAGGACACTGTCCTGCCTCTTCCTCTGTTCAACTGCATAGCCAATCATAGCACTAACATTTCCAAGTGGATGCTTTTCAGCCATAGAAATCTCCCATTGAAGAGATGGAGCATTCCTGTGAGCAGACTATTTCAGGCTTATCTACTCTACCAGTTAGAAGATATCTTTCCAATTTCATCCAAATATCTACTTTTCACAATGAGCAGACATTTCATTTCATGAAAAGACCAAGGTGTTTTCTCTACGTGAGTCTTCTTTTTTAAAAAGTCTTTAATTCATTAGAAATATGCTATTTTAAAATAGTTTTTATTTTATTATTCTTTTTACTCTTTCTATCATCACAGTTACATCTTATGAAATAAATCAATTTGTATTTCTGAGATTATATTAAATATAATCACATGTTCCTAGTGTTTTAGCAGCACGAGGTCTTAAAACTAGCAAGGTTTATCCTCACCAGATTTTTAGCAAAAGCTCTGAAGATTTTGTCCCATCCTCACTCCTACCTAGACATAAAAGCTAAATTGTTAATGGTGCTTTAACTTGCGCTATTTGCCATCTGTGCACTGCAATGAAAACAACAAAGAAGAATCTCCTCATAATTTGGATAATACACAACACACTCATTAAAAAAACCTTCTGTTTCACCAAGGTCTTAAAATGTGTGGTCTGGAAGTGAAATGGCTCTCAATAAACCTTTGATGCCTCTGCCTCATTGGTCAAAAATTGACTTTGATTTCTGATCATTCACTGAATACAAGACAAAGGCAGTAATCAATAGGGAATTTATTCTGGCACTCTCAGGGAATGAATATTGGCACATCCCTCTGTTTATAATTTCCTTTTTCCCCTTTCTAAGTGTGCCTCCTGAAGAAAAATACTACTTACAGACACTCATTTGTAATGCAGTATATCCTGTTATATACTGTTATAACTTGTATTTTTTCCAGCTGCTGTTTTATGTGATACCTAACACCACCCACTGTGCTATCTCAACTGCAGTGAGAGTTCAAATACAAAAGAATACAAATACAAATACATATGCACTTGCACACTCCTGATCTGCCTTTGACTGAAAGAAACAATAGTATTTAAAGTATTTAAAGCACAATTAATGAAAGTGATACTGAGAGATATACAGAAATTGTCCAGTAATGCTATCTTGCATTAATAGCTACAACTTACAGATATTTGCTTGTCATTTTACTTTGTTATCAGTAGCTGGAAACTTACTCTTCATGTTAGCTGCACGTTTCAGTACCAGACTGTCTGAAATATCCAATAATATAGAAACATCAAATGCAGGTGAGGTAGGAGGAGGCTTTTTAGGGGCTCTGGGATCTATAGCAAGGGACAGCTTTTCAGAAATTGGATCTTTTGCTTCTACATCAATCCCTGTATAGGATTTTTGAAATAGCTTTGCCTGATTAATTGTCACTGGAAACCCTTCCACAATCCACCCCTTCTCTGGTGGAATTTGGCTAAAAGGAAATGAAGAACCAGAATTACACAGTGAAATGATAGCATAATAACAAAACTAAAAGAGCAGCTTGCTCTAGCCATTCATTCTTAATTCAGTATATTGAGTTTCTTGATGAATACAGAATATGACAGATATTATTAAACTGCAAAGTCATGGATTCTAAATCAGAAAAAAATAACATCAAGTCTAATTAAAGTGAAAAAACCCACACAAACAAAACAAATTTTGCTGTCTTGATAAATAAAGTTTTCAAAACCACTCTACAGAGATTGCTCAGAGGTATAATATCAGTTTTCTCAAATAAGTTTTTTGCTAAAGTAATAAATAGGAAAAACTATTTTATAACTTACAGTATACTAATGGGAATAATACAACTTAAATGATATTCATGTAGGAACTTAAGTGCTAACTGCACTTCAGGGTAGTTGAGACAATATTCTGTCAAACAAGAGTAGACAAAACCAAGTATCTATACAATTTCATACGTAATGGCTTCCAACAGGATGTCAATCAGTAATTCATCAGGAACACCTTTTCCATTCTTCAGCCATTCCTGTGATGCAGCACCAAGCTGGGCACGTACAGACAGCTGTGGAAGAGTGCAAGGTATGCTCAGAATGTCCATAACAGTCATTGAAAAGAGTAATTGAAAAGAGTATGAGTCCATATTTTACATCATATACTATTTATTTTGTTATACTGGGGGTGGTGGCTCTTATTTATCAATGTTCAGTAGCTGGTGNGGGGGGGGGGTGTCAATTAAGGAGAATAGTTTTAATTGTAAAAAATTCCTAGTTAAATTGAAATCTCCAGCTGATTTCCATGATTATACTCATAAAAATGCTGAAAAGAAACAAGACAGAGAAACTAAGGATATAACAGCTAAGAAATTTAAAAATAAGTGTTCTGGTTCTCAGCTTATTCTGACTTCCAGTACCACTGATGATTTCATACAGCAGGACATAAATCCATTAGTTTTACAGGGATTCTTTTATATTTTAGATTTGGAAGTAATTTTCAATGAGCAGGAAGCCAAAGAAATCACTGTGGAATTAAGCATTTTTAAGAATTTCAACATTTTTAACAAAGAAAAGAAACCTTGTCAAGGGATGAGTTATCTGCTTGGCAGCAGCAAGCAGAAATACATTTTTGCTAACTCAGAAATGTCATAGAAAATATCATATCTTATGTGAGATTTCAAAAGAAAATATAGAATTTTAACAAGATATACAACTCTAAATAACAGATTTTCACTATAAGCTCATTTCATATTTCAGAAAATACAGAAAATATTTGCATAGATGTCAGTAATTCAGAAAAATGAAAAGGTGTCACCATTTAATTCACTTAATCATTTTAACTAATGTATTTTTTAAATTAATGTCTTTTTAGAAACTAAAATTGCACATACCTTGGATAGGCCATCCTGACTGTTATCCAATTCCAATTCTTTCTCCGATGGATCCTTTTCAATAGGACAATTGTCTAAAATAGGTCCTAAAATAAAGTTTAATTAAGCTATTACTATAAAATTCATTATTATAGATAAAGAATAAAGTCCATTGTTATTGTTCTTTGAACAAATCAATACAGAAGGTACATAAAATTGTTAGAATCATAGGAGCATTGAGTACAGTAATTTCACAACTATAAGGCGCACCCTTTTGACTACAATTTTCCCCCAAACCCGGAAGTGCGCCTTATAGTCCGGTGTGCCTTATCTGATCTACAAAGTTCGGAAAATTGCAAACCCGGAAGTGCGATCTGCAAGCTGAGCCAGGACCCGTGGGAGCTGTGGCCGTGTGGGGGGAGTTGGGAACTGTGGGAGCCGCGGCCACCAGGCGGGGAAAACCAGGAACCGGTGCGGCCGCCGGCCAGGGAGAAGCGGGGGGAAGCAGTGTGGTTGTGGGTAAGCGCCAAGAAGCACCACAGGAAAGTGCTGAAAAGCGCCAAAAAAGCACCGCGGGACAGCACCGAAAAGCAGCGAAAAAGCACCGCGAAAAATCGCTGTGAAAAGTGGTGAAAAATTGCTGTGGAAAAGCAGCGAAAAAGCACAGCGAAAAATCGCTGTGAAAAGTGGTGAAAAATTGCTGTGGAAAAACAGTGAAAAAGCACCACGAAAAGCGGTGAAAAAGTGGTTAAAAAGTGGTGAAAAAGCAGCAAAAAAGCACCATGAAAAGAGGCGAAAAAGCAGTGAAAAAGCAGCAAAAAATTGCCGCGGAAAAGCGGCGAAAAAGCACCTTGGGAAAGCGGTGAAAAAGCACCAAGAAGTGTCACCGCCGCCAGCCGAGGGGAAACCGGGACACAGTGCGGCCGCGCAGTGGGAGCCAAGAGCCATGAGCTGTGCCACCTGGTGCCAGAGGCGGGTGGGAATGCTGGGGCCCGCTGCACGGGGAGGGCGCCTGGGGCTGTGTTTAAAGGCTACACCAATCTTTGAAAAATGTTTGCAAATTGATCACCTGCCAGTAATTCATTACTTTGTTGCGTGCCACACGGCTCCTTGCTGCAAAAAAATAGTGCGCCTTATAGTCCAGTGCGCCTTATCTGATCTACAAAGTTGCGAAACTTGCTGACTCTCGGGGGGGTGCACCTTATAGTCCGGTGCGCGTTATGGTTGTGAAATTACTGTAATTCAGGTTGGAAGCAACTTCTGGATGTCATCTAATTCAAGTGCTACATTCTGCTCAAAGTGGCATCAGTTATAAGGTCAGACCAGGTTTCTCAGTTCTTTATCCCTGGAAAACCTACAGACGTGGAGACTACATTACCTCTCTAGGAAATATGTTGGTACTTGGATGGCCTCATTGGGAAAAGGTCGTCTTACATCTAGGCACAAGAGTAACAAGGGCTTTCACAGGTATCTTCACAAATGAAGTCTGGGGAAAATGTCTACTGGGACATGTAAAAGACTGAGGCATCCCAAGGCCCTGAGACACACAGAAAAATCTGCAGCAAAAAATATTTACCTGTAGTTGTTTCTGTTAGGAGCACCTCTGGAAGATTTGGTGGTGGATTTGGTGGTGGATTTGGTGGTGAATTTGGTGGTGAATTTGGTGGTGAATTTGGTAAGTTCTCCTGGGCCTTGTATCAAATATGACAGGAAGTGGATTAGAATGAAAATTACATCTCACAGAAAAAAACCAAACCTGTAAATTCAAGCTGATTCTTCCAGTCTTACCTGTTAAACTTAATTCTAAGTTTGAAATAGTGTAAAAAAATTGAAACATGCTTTTTGTCCTTACACATTTCATTTCCATCTACCTGTTAGAGCCAAGAACAAAACTAGGGAATACACTTACCTCATCTTGTTCTCCAGGACTTTCTGCTTCCTGTGAAATCATGCTGTGTTCATTTTCCATTTCATTTTTAAGAAAAGCTTCAATGGCCTCCTGAACCAGAGTACCAACAGACAGTACCTGAATATTGCAAACTAATACACAAAAATATTAGATAGCTACAATTTCATTTGAGTATACATACAGAGAAACTATTACAAGCAGTTAAATTGATTATTTAATCTGGGCTGCCAATGTGTTGTTTTCACTCTTTCCTGTAACTACTTCACAGTATGTTTTGACAATGACATAGCTGTCTTGCTAGTCTACTCTAAAACAAGTAACTCCAAAGAAATTTACCAAGAGCGTTTTCAAATTCTCAAGAAACAAGCATTAACATTACAATATGATATTAATATTACTTTCAAGTTCCAGTGTTTCCAAGCTTATTTTGGAATATAACAAGGAATGACAGGCATTCATGCCCAGAAAAATACAGATGCATCTGAGGTTCAAGAATTATTAATACAAGGATTTGCTCAAACAATTTTCACGTGAGAGTGAGATTTTAAGACAAAAATGTTAAAGAATTTTAGGCAAACAAACAAACAACCTCTACCTTTTTCAATAAACTTTGCACAGGTAGTTTTTCCACTAAAAATTTTTCCCAAAATACATCCCTTGACAGGAAATGAAGGAAATTCAGGTGAAGATTTGGGTTTTGGAGGATAGAACATCTCCATCAGTCTACGAAGCACATGACCCAATATGTTATTATTAAGAGGAGGTTTGTTTTCACTGTTCTCTTCAGTTGGGCTCCATTCCCCTGTCATACTCTGTATAAATGACAAATTAGCAAATCACAATATGTTTTGTCTTCCATCTTTCTAAATACATGTACTTATTCATAAATATAATACATAAAATGAGATTTGAATAGTATTAAATAATAACATAGTTTTTAGATAGACCCTCATTAATTATGCCATAATCATTAAGCATTTATTGACATTCACTAATAACTAGTTGAGAAAAAAAGTACTTATATAAACATTTTCATGGATTCTGTGATGGTTTGCCTCTGGATGGATGCCATAGAGAAAATGTAACAAAATGTTCATGAGTTAAGGATGGGAAGAGATCACACACCAGTTGCCATTATGGGCAACATAGACTTAGCTTTGGGAAACTGGTTGAATTTACTATGAATCAAAATCACAGCTGGATAGCAAGAATTAAAACAAATCCTACAAACACTGTCCCCACCCCCCAGCCCTCCCTCCTTCCCAGGCTAAACTTCCAAATTCTGTAGCTCCTCCTGCCCAGCAGAGCAGGAGAACAGGGAATGGGGGTTATGGTCAATTCATCATGTTGATTTGCTGCTGCTTTCTCCGTAATGAGTGGAACCTTCGCCTGCTCCAGCATGCAGTCCTTCCCACAGGAGCTGGTCCTCCACCAATATATCCAACCTGAGTCCTTCTCATGGGTTACAGTTCACAAATGGCTTCTATGGGGTACAGTCCTCCATGGACAGGCTGCTTCAACATGGGTTCCCCATGGAGTCACAAGTCCTGCTAGCAAATCTGCTCCACAGATGGATGGGTGGGCTGCTCTCTCCACAGGCCACAGGTCCTGTCAGGAGCCTGCTCCAACAAGGGTTTCCCATGGAGTCACAGCTCCTTCAGGCACATCCACCTGCTCTGGTGGGGGGTTCTCCAGGGGCTGCAGGTGTGTATCTCTGCATCACCATGAGCTTCCATGGGTTGCAGGAGAATCTCAACAGCAGCACATGGAGCACCTCCTCTTCACCATCCACTACTGAACTCAGTGTCTGCAGAGTTGTTCCTCTCACAACTTCTCACTCCTCTCTTCTCTGACATCTGCACAAAAAGGTTTTTTTTCTTCTTAAATATGTTATCTCAGAGGTATCACTGCTGTCCCTGGTTGGCTCAGCCTGGACCAGTAATGGGTTCACCTTGGAGTCAGCACTGGTAATTGACTCAGTCAGACATGGGGGAATCTTACAGAAGATTCTCAGAGAAGCCACCCCTGCAGCCCCTTGCTACCAGAACTTTGCTGTGCAAATTTAATATAGAATCCTATAATCACTTTTTAAATTCCATAAACATGAAAAATAGTTTCATCAATACAATAGAATTAATCATTAGCAGATTTTTGTATTAGAAATCCACTATCCTAATATTCTGTATTCTAAAATTGGGCAACACTATTGGCCAGTATCACTTTTAAATCTCTGAAAATTTCCTGAACCAAAATTTCAGATATACAGATTTGCCTGATACACATTCAATGACTTGATTCAGTTGATTTACTAGGTTTTACTAGTAAAGATCATTTTACTGATAATCACACTGGAAGAATGAAAGAATGTAGTCCAAGGAATGGAACACAAATTTGTACTTTTACTCAACCAGTTTTTCATCTTATACCACTAGAAAAGCCCTGATGTGCTGAACTTTTCGCTGTGAGAAGCTAAAAAACATTTTATTATGCAGAATATACTAGTCCTGTATTAATATTTATTGGTTGGAGGATATTAACCAGCTATTGGAAGATGTGCAGACTAATAATATTTCAAACTAGATTCTAGTTTGTCCCTTCATTTTGGGTGCACAAGAAAGCATTGAAGGCAAAATCAAATGTTTCAGCAAGGAACATTCCAAGCAGGAAAAAAGGAAGAAAAAACGGGTTCACAATGAGATTAGTAAAGCATGGGGAAAGATGGCACAGAGAGTCTGTGGAATCTCTATCCCTGAAAGCTGACGAAACGATGCTAAGTAACCTTACCTGACTTAGAAGCTGGCCCTGCTTTAAGTAAATGAACAAACCTTCTCAAACCTTTAATTCAAACAACTGGGTTATTCTATAAATTATATATTTCATCACCATCAAGAGACGTGAACAATGCTAAAGTTCTTCCCAAAGATAAGGTTTTGAACTCATTTTCTGGGTAGAATATGCAACCTTTTCCTGAATTTACTATCTGAGTCATATATTGCCATAGCATATATTCTGCTAGTAGAACGTGATCAATGTTGACTTTGAACACATGTCTATTAGATAGAAAAACACAATCTAATTATCAGTCTAAAATAACTTTAAATTAAAATCAGAAGTCACTTATTTTTAATCAATTAAAACAAATAAAGTAAGTCTTTGAGTTGCACAATATCCCCTCTCTATTATTCCTCAAAACATACTTCTTCATGTGTAATTGAAAAGACATCCTTAAAAAACCCAAAACACTTGCACTATCTGAATAATTTTTCTTTAAACATATAGGTAGAGATGGATCAACAGCTTTAAATTATGCAAGATCTAGGAAAAATTAATTTCAAGTCAAATGGGGTCCACCATTCCTCAGTTATCTTGCCCTTTTAACCAGAAACTTTCTGACTGCATGTGTCATGAAGTAAAATAGTTTACTTGTCAGAAACAAGTTTTCAGGCATTTAGGTGGGAGTTTTACAACTCCTGGTCAATACTTTTGAATGAAACCAGAAATTATCTGAGCAGTACCTAATGTTATGTTTGGTTTTTGGTTATTGTATTAATTTATTAAGTGGTTAGTCACAACTTATAGCAGTTTTAAAAAATATTCTCAAAATAATATGGAATATGTAAAGCACAATGGACAGATGGCACTGCATTTTCTTGTATTTTATCAAATATATTTTACACTTTTAGCTGGTATGCCTAATGTAAGCAAGGTATTCTTGAGAGATGCCAAACTGCCTGTCCTGGGCTTTTTTCACAAACATTAGGAAAATTGGTAAAAACATTGTCAGAATGACCTGCCAACAAATTTTTTATCTAGAAGCCAGACTTTAAAAGAATTTGCCATTCACTTAGGTTTTTAGAAGACATTAAGTATGAATTGGTACCAACAATTTCACATCATATGATGCCAGGTTTTGATGAATAATGATTCAGAAAGGTATAAGACTAACAACATCTGGGAATAAATTAATTATTAAATAATTTTACATAGTCTGGCACGAAAAAAGAGACTTTAAATGTGTCAATAATTTTTTGTGACATTCAGTGATGTTACAGTTAGAAAAAACTACTGAGACTTCATAATGTAAACAAAAATATGACTGAAAAACTTAATTTTTCATTAGTGCTCTCCTCTGTTTCCTGCCTTTTATTTCCTCCTTGTTTATGTTGTGTATAGCCCCTTTTTCACCTAAGAAAATAATCACAAAATTCATACATGAAATGGTATGCTATGAATCAGAACTTTATAAAGAGATAAATCAGAAAAGCATATGTTAAAAATGAACCTACAGTAAATCGAGCTTTCAGACATTCATTGCAGAAACTCATAATGAACATGTAGTGTATATTCACTGCAAAGGAAAATGTGGCTCAGGATGTGGATAAAAAGCGAATATATATTGTAGCTATAAATCCCCAACAAGAAAAGACTGGGTATTTGCCATAATTTTGTGACGATTACTCACCAGGTTATTTGAAAACTCTAAATATGTTGTGGGATTTAATGAATATAATCATAAATATAATTTGAAAAAACTGTACAATACATTTTAACAGGGAAACATGAATCCTTAATCATTCAGTTTTGAAATAACAATGTATTGAAAAGTTGATGAAGTTAATATTACCTAAAAAATATTTACTTGTTTTCTAGCAGAAGATTAAGAAAAATGAAAGTCATTTTTAATATT
Organism: Turdus rufiventris; assembly: GCA_013186435.1. Classification (NCBI taxonomy): domain Eukaryota; kingdom Metazoa; phylum Chordata; class Aves; order Passeriformes; family Turdidae; genus Turdus; species Turdus rufiventris. Next base: position 1,890,395 of record PYHW01010480.1, on the reverse strand, counting down.
TTCAAGAAATGTTCCTAAATTAAAAAAAATAGTTCATTCAAACCAATAAATCTTGTTATAGAGTTCTCACTCAAAATTTCTGAAATCAAGAGTTCAGGTTTTGTAACGTGTCCAGTATTTCATTATACTGCTTTTACTGGTTACTTTCTGTTGTATTTTCCAATCTGGTAATATTAATTATATCTTTAAATTCCAATTAGATGAAAATTATTTTCACTGCAATTAACATGCTGGTTCTATAACTCAAGAAATGTAATCAATATATATATAAGAATGGAATTATAACTGCTACTAACATCAAATTAAGTTTTCATATAAAACATCAAGCAACGCAAAGAAAATGCTTATTTAAATTTGACACTAGAAACCAGTAATAGAACAAAATGCAGGACCACAACATGAAGCTTATGATTTTGAAAAAGCAAGGTGTATTATCTTCCATTACACCTTATCAGTTTGGTATACCTTGTATTCACCATAATCTTTTGCATCTAACAGACTGATTTTATTCAGCTCTACAAGTTGTTCTGGGCTAGGTTCATCTGGCAAAGGTTGAATTGAGGTTTGTTCATATATTGGTTTTCCATTTAAAAAAAGTTCCTTCCAATCCAGCAGCAGTTTTAGTGGAACACGGCTGCAGAAAAAAGAAAAAGGAAAGAAAAAAACCCAAAAATAGTTTTAAACAAAAAATTAGATGGTTGGATATTTGACAACAGCATTTCCAAATCTATGAGAATCCCAATCATGAAACAAGCATATGCAAAACTAGTTATAGTTGCATTCTGTAATTATTACAACCTGTTATGTTTGTTTGCTTTTATGATAGCTGTAGGCTTCAGTGTTTTCACAAATGTGTCATCACACAATATTTGGTTGGCAGAGCTGTGTAGTTGCTATTGCTACTTTTCCCTGCCACAAAATATTCTTTCTTCTTGCCAAAAATCTGTGGAATATTTTTTCCTCAAAGTCAAAATTAATTCAGAATTATATAAATGAAACCTTTTCTTTAGTTACTAATTTCACTAAACTGTGTGTCTAGGCTGACTATTTTATCACATACTAAATAAGCCTAAATTTAGATAATTTTCATGAAATATAATCATGTGTATTTCATATGGTTACAGTAATTTCATGACTATAAGGTGCACCCTTTTGACTAAATTTTTCCCCCGAACCCCGAAGTGCGCCTTATAGTCCGGTACGCTTTATATGATGGACAAAGTCGTGAACTTTGACAAACTGGAAGTGCGAGCCACAATGCGGGGGCGGTGCCGTGGGAGCACCAAGTCGCAAGGGGTGGGCGGGAGCAGGCAGCCACAGCTGGCAGGAGCCGCAAGGGGAGGGAGGGAGGGAGCTGCCGCCAGCTCCAGCCCGGGCAGAACAAGAAGCTGGGAGGCGCCACTCCGGGTGGGGGGGATGGGGGAACGAGAAGCCAGGCAGTGCTGGCCCCGGCCCGGGCGCAGGGGAAACAAGAAGCCGGGTGGCCCTGGCCCGGGCGTGAGGGGAATGAGAAGTGCAAGCCCACAACTGCCCTGAGCAGAGCCCGCTCGGTGGTGGCATCGGAGCAGCAGCGGCACGGCCCGGGCGGCCGGGGGAAAGCAGCGTCGGCACAGCACCTGTGACCGCAGAAAAGCGTCTAGAGGTGGCGCGGCTGCTGCCGTCGCAGCCTCAGAAAAGGAGCAAGAGGTAGTGCGGCCGCCACTGCCAGCGTGGAAAAGTGGCGAGAGGCAGCGCAGCCGACACTGTGGAAAAGTGGCGACAAGAGGCGCAGCCCCAGGGAAGCGCCAAGAAGCGCTGCTGCCGCCAGCCGGGTGGAAGCCGGGATGCAGCTGGCTGCATGGTGGGAGCCGTGAACCGTGCCAGACGGCGCCGGGGGCGGGTGGGAGTGCTGGGGCCCACTGCATGGAGAGGGCGCCTGGGGCTGCATTTAAAGGCTGATCTTTGAAAAATGTTTGCAAATTGAGCATCTGCCAATAATTCGTTACTTTGTTGCGTGCTGCATGGCTTCTCACTTCAAAAAAAAAGTGCGTCTTGTAGTCCCGTGTGCCTTATATGATCTACAAAGTTGCGAAATGTGCCGACTCTTGGGGTGTGCGCCTTATAGTCCAGTGCGCCTTATGGTCGTGAAATTACTGTACACTTTCACTGTTTTAACATATAATTACACTAGAAAGCAGTAAGATCTAGGCATACTTTCTAATACTGAAAGTCTAAACCCACTTAGATTCAATCAAATCACTGAACAGTAATGAAAGAACCACAGCAACAAAGCCCCACTCCATGGTTTTGAAACGCTTTGACAGCACAGGCACTTGGAGATTACTGCCTGCATAGGAGCTTCTCAGAAACCCTGTGCAATTATGGCATTTCAGAAAAGGGAATCACAGCACGGAGGACTCAGAAGAATTTGGACTTAGTTTCTGTGCTCTGGACACTCCAGGCAGTTCATATATCTTGGAGAATTCATCATGTTTGTATTACTCTGAGGAAGCGTTCGCCTAGTGAAGCAAACCAGGATTGGATGTGCACCACTGAGTTTTTAATTTTTAACTAAGGAATTTACTAATAAGAAAGGAAATCTTTCTGTGGCACTAGTGGATTTTGGTCTTCTAAGAGTTCAAGTAAGTTGAGTGCTCAAGAAATTATGCTAAGGCTGTAACATTAGTTCACCCTGTATTACACATGAAAATATCCTCACACAAAATAATATCACCATTCTCACATAAAAACTAATTGCAGCTGCCATGTAAAATATCTGAGAACTACATAATTTGCTATAATTCTTAAAGCAGTCTGAATAATGCAGCCTAAAAGCTACCTAACAGCTTTTATTTTTGCCTAGCAGCTACAATACTTACTTGTTTGACAGCTGACGATATTCTCCAACTTTTGTCGACAAATCAATGATTTGGCCTATCATTTCCCAGCACATAGAATAATGCTTTTTATAGCGTGCCTGAGCTCTCTCAGCAGCAATTTTCTTATGGTGCTCTCTTTCTCTGGTTATTTGTCCTTCATTATCAATAGTTTCTTGTTTTGCAAGAGCCTAGAAGTGTTATTAAGGAGTAAATTTGAGACTGCAATGAAAATGGAAGTGCAGAGGTACACAGTCCTGAAAATGAAAATTAACTTGATCATTTAACTTAAGAAACAAAACCAGCTCAATTCTCTCCAGAGTTGCACAGCCAGCAGGCAGACTAACGCATAAACAAATCTAATCTATAAATTCCCATTTGTTTGCTTTCTAAAATAGAATAAAGGAGAAACCCATTACTTTTTTATGACTAACAGATTAAGACATATTCAGTCCTTGGGGGCAGTGAAATTGCAGCTTTTAGTGTAAGAACCCATTTAGAACATGTAATTTATCTTACTAGATTCTGATCTTCAAATTATTTCATATTACTGATGTTGCTCAATCTTTGAAAGATTTCTGGTCATGGTATAAAACTACTATTAGTTCCTGTAGTAGTTCCTGTTGGTGTGCTCCATCACTATCTCCTGTGATGGTGGCTGAAAGTATACTTAAACAAGTGATGTAATCAATAGCTATAGCTGCTGATTACACAGGACCCAGTTGTATTGGCAGATTTGGAGTTGCTGACAGTTTTTGACAAGAGAATAATAAAATTTCTAATATTACATTATGGCCTACTATGAGCATGCACTTGGCAGTTTTCCACAGAATTACAAGTCCTTTTAATCAACTTAAAGCTTCAAAGAAGAAATTAGCACTCATGAGTGAAACTACTCTAGCATTTGTCAAAAACAGACTTTGATCATATCTGAATGAAATTCAGAATATGATTCCTTAAACAGAACCTTAGGTTACTGTTCTGTTGCCTCTGTGAAACTGTCTTTTAAACTCAGCACATAGAGATGTTTACCTACAAAGTTAAAATCAGTATGGAAGAAAAGATCAAAATCAGACTTTCAATTGCTCAGTTTTATCCTTTATTACAGCATCATGGAAAAATAGAATGGTTTTTGTTGGAAGGGACCTTTAAAAGTCATCTAGTTCAAACCTGCTGCCATGGGCAGGCACACCTTTCACTAGAGCAGGTCGATTAGCTGTTCCTTCTCCCTGCAAAATTCCCCTAAACTTTCAACATGGTAAAAAATGCACTCAGTCCCACGGTTACAGTTACATCCTTATGGTTCATAGCTGTGACTTTGAACAAAGGAAAAAGAATATATTTATCACTATAACTGTACTCTAGAAAAGTCCCTAGAAAAGTCCTGAAGTCTAACAGTTGACAATACAAATTCCATTTTTTAACATGAAAATATTCTAGCACTCCTGCAGCAATTCAGAGATCAATCTTTTACCGCTTCTCTGTCAAGAGCTTCCTGGAAGTCCTTCTGTCGTCTTTCTTCATATTGCTTTTCCCTGAAAATTCTGTTTTGCCTTAGCACCTCTTTTTCATGCCGAACATGCATGAGTTGAGTAGCAATCCTACGCTCATGCTGAGTTTGTTTCATTAGTCTGTAAATGAGCTGCTCCTCCCGGTAAGCCTTCTAAAAGAGAAAAAAATAATAGTACTAAGCACAGTTGATTAACTGTTTCCTAGAAAACTCATCAGTGTCTAATATGAGAAATAGGAATACCACCATATGACAGCATTCACCTGCTTATATGGGGCATAAATTCAGAACAACCTTCATATCTATTTATTAGTACAATTTTCACAAACTATGTAAGAATTCAAAATATGTCTGAACTGAGATACCCAGTAAAAATACATCGGGTCAGACCAGCTCAATTTTAATGGGGTTATTTCTCATGTGCATAGAAACTGCAGCATATTTCAAATAGCAGCTTCTTATCTGAAGATATACCCTTTCCTCAAATCATTAATTTAATCCTGTTATTCACCAATCCCCATTCTCAGCAATAACCTACAGCATCCTTGAGCAATCTATTTTCTACAGATTCAAATTTTTTTTTCTTTTGGGGGAATTGGGTAATTATCTTCTCCATTCTTCCCTATTCATCAGACTGGGACTATGAGGAAGGATTCAGAACAGAGCAAAATACAAGACTTCTGGGTAATAGTTCCAGTGTCCTCATTGGGACATTAATATACTACACTATACAGTAATAAAGGAAAATCATTCTGAAACATTGCTTGAGATGGTCTGTGCGCACAGACACTTTGAAGGCTGTGAATTGTTATTTTTCAAAGTATTCTTGAAACATAATAGTATCTTCTCACTGTTACAGTTCTCCAGACTATTCTTGGTATCTAAACTAATACTTTATCTAACCTAAAGCTCTGCCTTACTATCATAGTCCAAAACTCCTTCTGAGACCTAACCAAAAACATCAGCTTGTCTTATAAGCATCACTGCCAACTGCCAATGCTGCAGCAGAATTCTAGAGGAAATTTCTGATCTGCTGAATATATACTTTTTATACATCAAAGCTGCTATTTAATGTATTCAAATTTAAGGATTTAAATTGGGATTTGGCTTGAAGATCTCAAATTCATTTTCCTAAAAATGGAGGCACAACTAAAGTCAGTTAATAGTAATTTTTTTAAAAAGCAAAAAACAAACGAACCAAAAAAACCCAAAAAACCAAACAGACAAAAACCCCACCCCAAACCAAAACAAAAACCACACCAAAATAAAGTATCACTTCTATTTTCTTTCAATATAGTTTCTTTTTTCATCAGCTGTCTGTGACAGAGAGGGCAAAACACCTTACGTAAATTCACTTATAAATGAAAAATCCAACTTAATTGAATACGATATTATTTATGAAAAAATTCTATTAAGAGGTCTAGATCTGTCCTACACAATACAGCCAGGACACTTGCAATAGAATTCTAATGCAAAACACAGCTGCTGCAATTGCAATAATAGGAGCAAGACCTTTTTAAATAATTTAGATATTTTATGTTGATGTTGGGGAGAAGCCAAACAAACAAGTAAACAAACCTCTTTCCATATTTTTAAAGTTCCTTTCCCTTCATAATTGCTAGGAATAAAGTACATTCCAGTTAAATTCTGGTGACTTGAAAATATTAAACTAACATAAAAATATTTTAACATTTTCTCTTATTTTAGCCAAAATGTGGACTTTGCCCTCTTACTGAGGGGCTTTTCCTAGTACTGAGTCTCATGACACTGCATAGCTGTCCCAGTGACAAATGAGCATTCATCTCAGGCCTTAATCATAGAGTCCTTCACCTGGATGCTACATTATCTCTACAAAGATTTTCACTAAATGAGGATCTCATTTGTGTCCTGGTTTTTTCTTTATCTGTAGTGTACTATTTATAAGTTGTTTGTCTATGGAGGGAATTGTTATCATACACACAACTGAAATGGAAAACAGTGCAGTCATAACAACTTCGTTAGATGTGTCATTTGATATAGCTCAGGTGAGAAAACTTTCCTGCCCTTTGCTGCCTCAGTTTTATCCACTGCTTCATGGAACTTAGTATTTCAATTAAGATTTCAAAGAAGAGCAGAGGTTACACCATTTACTTTCTATAGCAAGTAAATACTCTTAAGTTTTTTCATTAGTTGCTGTTTACCCTCAATCACAAATTATTACAGCAGTAATAAACCTTCATCAGTGGAAAACTGATGTTAAAACCCTTATCTGCAGAGAATTGAAGGAGCCACTCTAACAGAGTGGTCATCTGTCACACTCAAACCATCAACTGAATGGTGCAAACAGTTGGTCCGGTGAGAAATTAAAACACTTGCTCTAGGTGAATTTCCATTTCATAAAGGAAATTGGAAGATGCTCTTTTAGAATACTTCATAGCAGCCAAAACAGATCTTCTCTTTTTAAAATAGTAGAGAACTACAGTATTCTAAGTGATCAAATACTTTGGCTTGCTCACTAGGCCTAAAAAGAGCCAGCAGTAAATTCTTGAGGAACAAGAAAAACAGAAAAGGCAATTAACTCAAAACCACACAACAGATAAATAAGGATTCAGAACACCAAACTCCAAACTCATAGTTTCAGAGTATCCTCACTGGGTGGGGGAGTGCAGCATTAGTAGCTACCTTTCATACAAAATGAAGGCACAAAGTACTCAAGCCAAAGGCTGGGTAGTTTTGAAACTTGTCTACATACAAGGATCCAAAATAAAAATTGTAGAAAAAGTTCTTGACCTAACATTTTTCATCAACATCTTCACAGAGAACTGTGAAGTCCTTGAATAAATCTTAAATATCACAAATGAAACAACTTGGTAATATTTTGAAAAATTACTATTAAGAAAGCATAATAGACACTTTTTTCAGTTTACCTACTCAAGACAACAGTGGCATCCAGTGGCCAAACATTAACGTGTTTATATTTCGTGCTATTCATACATAGTTACTATACCATGTTCTTCTATTTTTCTATTTCCTTGTTTGATTTAATCCAAGTGAGACAATTCTGTGCAGTTGTGTGGTCATAAATTTTATGAAGAAAACTTAGAGCTTAGCATAAATAAATCAAGTTAATTGACAAATAATAAGCTAGTAACGATTCGTTTCTCCTCCCATTTTCACATTCTCAATTTACTTCTGATAGTAATTTATGTCTGATAGCTTTTCAACTCAGAGAAATAAAGTCTGAACAGAGCATTAAAAAAAACAAGTACAAATCACCAATAATTTGTTGAAATGGTGACGGTGAAGGTTCAGTTGGGATGAAGCCATACAACTGTCAAATACTTTCAACACCTGCCTATGAAAATCTGACTGGCATCATGCTGTGCTCCACCTATAGTACTGTCATGTAATTCTAAAGTATTTTCTCTCCCAGGTCCCAGCTTGCAGTGTGCCAAAAAAAAAAAAAAAAAACTTGAACAAGATTCAAAATTTGTTTAATAAACTTTTATAAATATGGATAACTTTTATAAATATGGATATGAAACATGTTACAACAATCTGAAGGGATGAAAGTCCTTTAACTCTAAATGATCACATGGCATGTTCAAGATTTATGCAGTGGAGGTAAAACTCAGACCTGAATGCATATAAACAGCTGCAATTTCAGTCAACAAACCCTTTCTGGTTCAATATTTAATAAAGGGAAAAAGCAATCTTGAACTATTTTCTACATTAATTCATTTTTTAAAGAAAATACCTCAGTTTGCTTCCCACTTCTCTTAAGTCAGGTAACATCTAATGTCTGAAATCTCACAAAGTTCCAAAAAACCAGTTTTTTCTCTGCTAATTTAGAACCAAATTACCACTATACAGATGCTCTGATACGGTCAGATTACTGTTTCAGTCAAATGCTAATTTGTCTCTTCTAGTCCGTGAAGTCTGTGATGCCCAATGTTTGTATAGCAAAGCTGATTTTTCTTCCTGGGAAGCTAGCAACACTATTGCTATTTTTCACCTGATTGGAGCCTCTCTGGAGCCAGTCTGAGCTGCTATATCCGCCAAGTACTGATAGCCATGGCTTTTAGAATCAATGGTCCACACTGCTGGGGCTGCAAGAGCTGACAGTGCTTAAAGAGCAAGTTTTGGGACTACAGTGATTTCAGGCAAGTGGGTCGCAAAACTTCTTCATGCGTATCAACAAAAACATACTATAAATCTCAAGAGAGATTTTACCCTGCCTAGAGACAGGATACATGGAGACACAGACTCTTGGTCTAAGCCACTACAGATGCTCTTCAAGAATACAGGTCTGAGATAGACATTGAGAAGCATCTAACCTCTAGATGTTTACCCCAACAAATTAAACCTTTTCTTAAAATTTCCAAAAAATCTCCAGACATCAGGTGCCAATTCTGTACATAGATATAAATATATATATATATATGCAATAGCTCATGATTATGAAACATGATTATTATTCTTATTAGCAATATTAGTATTACCAGTAGAGATAGGCTCAGCTAGATGTGTTCAACACATATGATCTAAACAAAGGACTTACTCGGAAATACTAAAATAAAAAATGACAAGAAACCAAAAAATCCCAGTAAATTACAAGGCTGTGTTATGATAAAATCATTATAAAAGAGACAATCCGTGAAAGTAGTAATCTAAAAGCTGTTTCTTAAAGGAGGAACATATGAAGAAGAAACTTAAAAGACTTGTGCTTTATGGGACAGGATTTAAATGTAATAATCTGCAACATTCATTCTTAGACACAAAAGATGTTCTCCAGAGACTTATCTTCTATTTCATAACACATCAGACACCACATCTCTGACCTGCAAATAAAATTTTAATTTTTTTTATCATGTAACACAATCATTTAAGAATTCATCAGTCTCGATCAAAACCTTCATATGACACATTTGTAAATACAGGTTTTCAAACAAAGAAAGAAATGTTTTGTTGTTTTTAAATAAGAATCTTCTTTAGAACCAGTATACATTTTGATACCATGGCATGTTTCACTTTTGGGGGAAGGAGGCAAGGAATAGAAGGCAGGTCTGCAATTTTTAATAATCTTTGCTCTGCTTTAATAATCTGCTTTTAATAATCTTTGCTCTGCTGCCTTAATTTTATCCTTTTAAGTTTATAAGTATGGTGTATGACATAAGGGTGGTGATGAAGAACAACCAATGTTCCATATTTTTTAAGGGCTGAACATAAAAGAGATATTCAGATGCAAGTGTGTGTATAAGTCCCTTTATCCCCCTCAAATTTTATTCAGCATTCCATAAGTACTTATTTCATATTTGTAAGCACATTTTAGATTCCTAATTAAATGCACACAGACTATGTACTTCAGCACACAATGTCCCACCTCTTGAGCCTCGTGTGCTGTTAACTGATCCATTAGCATTCTTTGTCTTCTCTTTGCTCGTTGTTCTCTAGCAAATGTATCTTCCTCTACACGTTTTTTAATTTTCCTTATATATTCATCATCCGAATAAATATTTAACAGCTCAGCTCTTGTCTCTGATACAGTTTCTAGACTTGTTTCTTGAAACTTCTGTGTTTGCAATAATTCTTGCATATCACTGATTGAAAAAAGAAATATAGGAATTACCACTCTTAAGGGTCTTTTCATACAGATGCCTGTACAGTTATATTGAAGTCTAACAAATGTAGAGCATCAATCTGTGGGCTCTGTGGCTACTTCTTGACACTCTAGTGCTCCACAATACCCACTGGGTACAGAGGAAGGTTTCAGCACCGACTTGAGCCAACTGATCATTAGTTTCTTTGTCAATGCAAAGCCAAATTGAACAGAAACAGGAAATTAGAATGACTTATAGAATGTCAAATAAAGATGGGTTACTCCTCAATATAGCCATACATTCTGAGTAGTTTTGCAGCTATTCATCACAGAAATATCCACAGCAGCATACATGAGTGTCCTATCTTCTGAGTATGCACATCACTAAGTGACAGAATAAAAATTACTTGCAATTATTCAAAAATAAATCAACATACAGACAAGTTCCAGGATAAAAAGTTACTTCTTTTCCCTTTGCAATGTGTTTCTGTGTATGCATATTCACCATTCCTATCTTGCTGCAAGGCTAACTGAACTTACAGATACAGTAACAAAAATGAACAAAGAAAAGATGTATTTTGAGCCTTTCCTTGCTGAATATGTGGCAAAAAGTAGTGAAGGAAGCTTGAGCCATCCCTACTAAAAGTAAAGGTAACTTAAAGATGTCAACTTCAAGGTAACCCCAACTGTGTTGGACCTGAAATCAGTGCTAGCGTCACATTCATTCAAAGGATAATCACACATTTAAACTAAATGAGACATTATTCTTTCTTCAAGTAGCTGTCTACATAGCAGACCCCTGAGGTGGGATCCTGCCTATTCTTAACAATTTAGTATCCAAATATTACCTGTCAGTCACATGGCTGTGTACTGCAGAGACATTTCCTGTCAAAGACTTCTCAAAATTTTCTATCTCCTTGTACACATTCTGAAGAAGTAACACAGAAATTTTTATATCCTTTCTCTTCACAAAGCAACACAAAGAAGGTTCAACAGAGCAAGTACTAGGGAATTATTTTTACATGTTTAATTGTACATGTTAGCACAACAGAAGTGATTATACTGAAAATACTTTAAGCATCAGCTACACCAAGAATAAAGACCAGATGATTTCCTTCTTGCACCTTTCCCCTCCTTCGCCTCTTCACCAGTCAGAAAACCCCAGAATTTTGCAGATGTTCTTTCTGCAGGGTAATTCTGATTTTGCATAGGGGTCTAGCAGAATATATAATTCTCACCATATGGGGATTCAAAACAAGATACTCTGGAATACGATCAGTTTTAGATTTAGTAGCTTGAATGTATCCCAGAGACTTATTCAAGTAACTGTTGTACTATAGGTTACTAAAATCTAGATTTAAATACCTGTGCTATTGTTGCACAGTTGTAAAAGGTGGCAATAGTTGCACTGCTAATGACAATACAATCCATGAACTAGAATCTCAATCCAAGAATTTTTTGGTACTAGATAATGCAGATTTTTTTTTTAATTGCTACATCTCTTGATTTGATTTGAGGTTATTATCAATTTCAGCTGTTACCAAATTTAATAAGCAGATAGTTCCACAGAACAGTTCAAAACATTGTGGTGAAAAATGATATCATGTGGAAATCAAAAAGGAACATTAATGGTTTTATTTAATGTATTCTTTCTAGTAGACTCATAGACACTCTCAGCAATCAAATTACAGCAATTTTACGACTATAGCGCGCACCCTTTTGACTAAAATTTTCCCCTGAACCCAGAAGTGCACCTTATAGTCCAGTGCACCTTATCTGATGTACAAAGTTCGGAGATTTGTGCACCCAGAAGTGTGATCTGTGAGCTGAGCTGGGACCCGAGGGAGCTGTGGCCGTGTGGGGGGAGTTGGGAACCACGGGAGCCGTGACTGCCAGGCGGGGCAAACTGGGAACCAGCGGTCACCAGGCGGGAGGACACCGGGATGCAGAGCGGCCACCAGCCAGGGAGAAGTGGGGAGAAGTGGCACGGTCCCAGGGAAGCGCCGAGAAGCGCCGCTTGCCACCATGGGAAAGCACTGGGAAGTGGCGAGAAGCGCCGTGGGAAAGCATTGGGAAGCAGTGTGGGAAAGCGCCGAGAAGCGGCGCCGCCACCGACGGAGGGGAAGCTGGGACACAGCATGGCTGGGCTGCATGGGGAGGGTGCCTGGAAATGAAAACTGTTTGCAAATTTGAAAATGTTTGAAAAATGTTTGCAAATTGAGCACCTGCCAGTAACTCCTTACTTCGTTGCGTGCCGCGCAGCTCCTCACTGCAAAAAAATAGTGTGCCTTATAGTCTGGTGCACTTTATGGTCATGAAATTACTGTACTACCTATCTTTGGTATTCATTCAATATGAAATTTCTCTTACACCAAAATAATTATAATTTTTAAAAAACCTGCACAATCATAATCATGTAAATATTCAGCCCAATTTTCACTGGTTGAATTGATATAATTTTGACAGCTGCTTTTGGATGGTGCAAGTACAGTATTTGTAATCACAAATTTTCCCAAAAATCATGGGCTTTGAGTTAATGCAATTAGCATTAAAACAGTATAGATGATAATTACCTCTGCTTCCCTTTTCTTCTTTAAGAAGCTTTTGGCTTCAAAAGATTTTATGGTGGGTCTTGATGGTTGCTTTTTATCCTGTGCAACATTTGTTGGAATCCTGGCCATTACTCCATTTTGTGTCCTTCCAATGTAATGCTGATACGAAGCAAATATAATTAAGCTGAAAATTGTCTTCCAGGAAGAAACTAGAAGAGATTATCAGGCTCCAGACTTGAGCAGATGAGCAGTGCTTTATAGGCTTTTAAGGGCCTTCATTGAATTCTAGTTCTAGTGTGGTACCTGTTTCAGGTCTAAATGCAGCCAGAAAATGAGAACACCAGTTTCCGGGTACAGAAACTGAGAATACCATTAGGAAACACATTAGATAACACTAGCACAGATCAAGATCAAGAAATAACAAACATATAAATTACACTCATTTAAAGTACACCAGACAGGCAGGCAGATAAAGACAGAATAAAGAAGAAAAACAGTTTTTATACAAAGAAGGAAAGATACTTAAAAATATATAATACCTCAGAAAAGATATTAGAAAATTTAATTTTAGAAGTTTGAATACATTGTTTATTGCTTGCATTTTCTTGTCTAGATAAATGAAAGGACTTTTTACTTCTTGCTCATGTAATGGCAATAGAACAGCTAAATAAACACAAGACCCTCTTCCTTCATTAGCCACATAAAACACATATCAAATTAGTCAACAACTTCGTCATGGGGTTCAACACCCTGATATCTGGCCATTTTCTCCATATGAAATACAAACTCTGCTTTGGATAAGTGTTCCCATCTTTAAAGAAATTTGTTCCTCCTTTTTTACTACATCAGAATAACTACACAGATGTACAAGATGTTCTGAGGCCATACCCACTATAGATGCCCTTCCACTGTCATTTTCATGCTTTTGTATGACGCTCCATCTTCACAAAAGAAGAATGACACAAAACTCTTTTACAAGGACATCTCAAATGCATACAAGTTGTCGTACATACACTTTGTCTTCAAATCTATAAATATTTTCCATGCTTGACAATATGCAAATACTTAAAACTTAACATTAAGTGATTTTTGAATAGGAATGTTTTTAAGGTCTTGTGAGAGTATACTGGCTTTATTTCCATGCACACTGCTTTTCTTTGTTCTTGTATAAACATGAGTGTGTAGGACAGAATCAGAAAGCCTTCACCCTGGCTTTAATAAGGTGGGTCTCAGCAGAGCAGAGCAGAGGGGCAGAATCCCCTCCCTGCCCTGCTGCCCACGGGGCTCTGGAGGCAGCCCAGGACACGTTTGGCTCTCTGGGCTGGGAGTGCCATGGCTGGGGCATGTCCAGCCTCTCACTCACATGGGGAATAAACTGAGTTTCAGAGGCTCTTTCCAACTTTAACTATTCCATGATTCAAATGCCATTCTGAACTTATCTAAAGACGGGTCCTACTCTCAGTAGCTCAATTTCTTTAGGCTACCCCTCTACAGGTAAAGGGATATATTGACTTTTCGGTACTATCTTTGTACTTATTGGTAAACTTTCTGCTTGAAGGCTATTTTTCAGAAGCAGTGCCAGGAAAAAAAAAAAAAAGAAAAAAAAGGGAAAAAAAAAGTGACATTTCTCCCAACTGAATTTAATTTATGACATATACCTTCTTAAAAACTCCGCATCCTCATAACAAGTAATGGATTGGACATCCTGAATATCACTACTGAAAACAAGAAGGAAGTGTTTAAGAGAACCTAACACATCAACACTGACTTCCTCTTTGGTGGTCTCTTTTCCCTTTATTTTTCTCTCTGTATTTCTCAGCATATGGTTACTGCAGAATGGAGTGCTATATAAAAATATGGAGTGACATACAACAGAATGAACAAAACCACTGTGACACAGAGCTTGACATAGTTATAAATAGGTTTCCTGACGGGGAAATTAGTCTGAGTTGATACCTAGACCACAATGCAGTCAGCAATCTGTACTCATCAAAGGAGGAAAAGGGCTGCTGATGAACAACTACTAGCTTTTGTTGTTATAATATTTGAAGTCTGGAGAAAGCTTGAAAACAGAGCAGGTGACAGAGAATGAACCAAAACAAAGAAACACAGAAGATCAATATTCTATTGAGTTTCTGATAAGCTGTGCAAACCCCCTGTACAAGACGTATCAAAGAACTGCTTCTTTTCCTTGTAAATACTGGGTTTTGAAAAGAAGATTTATAAAGTAGAGGGAAAGCACATAACATGCTTGAAAAGTACATGTAAATATGCTACCTTTTTTTTGCATTTATACAAAACAGACATAGTTACCTCTTGATTTCCACTTTCAGTAGACTTAAGCTTTGCAGTTGCTGCAGGTCTCATTGCTTCCACTGCTACTCCAGTGAACTTTGCCTTCCTCTTTTTTTCTAAAGCAATATACAGTTCATATAACAGATTTTTTGCAGCCCCATGCTGTTTTGTCATGATGTCTTGGGCCATATTCTCATCGAACTGCACACCAAGCAGGTGAAGGGTGGGTTCCAGGCGGGAAAAATTGTTAATTTTTGCATCTGCACTTCTATATGATTAAAAACAACAAAAGAACCCAGAACATAAACATGTTTTCAAATCAATCTTGCTGCATTTTACCATGGCTATGACACTTATACCAAGATAGGAGGAGGAAAAAAGCAACCCACAGAGGACTTCCTTAAATAATGTGATAGACACTTTGGCTTAAGTTTTATGCTGCTGTAAAGGTAACTGCATTGATTACTATGCATAACATTTTGAAAAGACAAAGACTACATTGGATTATATAAATTCTGATACATATCCAGACAAAGTGCATCTAAGAGCAAAAGCTAATCTGTAATTGCAGCTAATGGTATACCATCCACCAAATACACAAGGAGATTTAATGAAGTTTCTGTATTATCTGTATCAATCATTCAAATTCTCACCAGTTAAAAAATGAAACATTACAAAAAGGAGTCTGTACTATCTATTAATCCTTACAATTCAACACATTTTTTCTCCAAGAAAAAGAAATGGACAAACACATTAAAGCAGTGGTGAAAACAAAGTCTATGTTCTAAATGAGCAATTTACATTTGAAACTAAAATAGTGGCTTGAAGGCTAATATTTCTCTTGATATGTAGGTTTTCATGAAGAAGCAGTCAAGATCAATAGATATACAGGACAAAACCAAATAATAACAAATTATCAGTTTATAACAATCAGCACATCAAATCTCAGCAGACATACCCATAACTTCAGCCTGAGTCTGAATATCATGCTTTCTATACTGCTTTGTTGCTTGAGTTCACAATAGTTCCTTCAGATGGAACAACAAGCTTTTGAGGTCAGCCAAGATCCAGCATAATTCTACAGAAATGCCTAGTAAGACCCTGGGATAACATAGTATTACTCCTATTTCTAGATTAAACTGTCCAGTAACTTATTATTCTCACTATACCAGTCCATGCTTTATTTCTTACACACTTATA
Source organism: Turdus rufiventris (assembly GCA_013186435.1). Classification (NCBI taxonomy): domain Eukaryota; kingdom Metazoa; phylum Chordata; class Aves; order Passeriformes; family Turdidae; genus Turdus; species Turdus rufiventris. The sequence continues at coordinate 1,874,405 of PYHW01010480.1, read as the reverse complement.
CTGAACTGAAGCTTACAAATATTGAGCATTTTTCTGCATTGGTTCAAGGTTAAGATAAGCCTTCTTGCCAGAAACAATGACATACACTGAGAAACTCTTAACTTTTTATTCTGTGAAGCTGACTGGCTTGTACAGCTCTACTTCTCCCTCCTTGCACTCCTTGAAGAGAAGAGCAGCAGTTGCAATTTCCTGATCCTAGGGACTCCTCCCCATCACCCCAAACTTTCAAAGATTGAGAGTGGCTCAGGAACAACCTCAGCCAGGCCACACATTTCCAATTTATTTACATGTTCCTTAAACTGCTCCTTCTCCATGGGTAAATCTTTCTTGCTACAGACTTTCCTGCATGTCTTAGGACCTTGGGATACCTTAGTCTTTTGCATGTCCCAGCAGGGCCACATTTTCCTCAGCCTTCCTTTTGCTGTGGAGACACCTGTAAAAACCCTTGATGCCCTTCTGCCTAGACATAAGACAAGACCTTTTTTCCATGAGGGCAAGCATGTATAAAATACGTACAAATTTCATATTGAAATAAATCGCCTGGAGAGGTAGCGTAGTCTTCATCCTGGAGGTTTTCCAGATAACACAGGGCAAACAACTGGTGCAGACCTTCCTGTTTGTTTCTGGCACTTGGGATTTCTGAGTGCGAGTTTTATTTAGTAGACTAAGATAGAGAAGGCATTAAGCATCTCAGCCTCAGCATGGCAAACACTCATTTGAGAATCTGAGATAGAGGCTGATGGAGTCATACTCTGCCATCTTTTTGATGCAGGAAGACAACTAAGAATGGCCACCACTACAGAGGCAGGTCTTGTATTGTCCTGGCTCTCTCACATGGAGGGCAGCTCCTTTTCAGTCCATCTTCCCAGTCTGTCCATCCTAAAGAGCTTGTATCAAGCCATGGCAGCACACCAGTACTGGGAGCTATCCCACAATCCCTCTATGATTGCAATGATCACCCAGCAACTGCTCATAGGCCTCTAATTTCTTCTGTTTGGTCCCCGTGCTGCATGCATTACCATAGAGGCATTTCAGAGAAGCAGCCAGTTGTGTGATATTAAAAAAATATAGAATAATTTAGAAAACGTGTGAATGCTTCTCCCATAATCATATCTTCTTAGCGCTTCCTTAATTGCATGCAAACATTTGGGGTGGGCAGCCTTTTGCCCTGTTTTATTGCTCTTATTCACATCACCTTCCTCTTGCTCACCAGTCTAGGCCATCACTTCCTCTCTTGTTTGAAACTAAACCTCTACATCAATACTCATCCCTAGTTTAAAGCTCTCCTCACCAGGTTTGCCAGGCTGTTGGCAATGACTCCCTTGTCCAACTTGGCCAGGTGGATCCCATCTTTTCCCAGCTGTTTTCCCTCTCCAAAGAGGACCCTATGACTAGGGAAAGCAAATCCCTGTGGGGGACAGCAGCTGCACAACCACTTGTTGACCTGTAGAACCTATTCACTACTCATCAAGCCCATCCACCAGCAGAAGCAAGGAAAAGAAATACCTGAGCACTCATGCTTTTGGCTCCAGGTCTCTGGAAGTGTTCTTGGTGTCCACAGAGAAGAATAGCAGGGATGTTAATGCAAAGGCTGGACAAGTCTCTGCAGCTCTGGACTGAACCTCCAGCATGCAGCAAACCTCCCTAGCTAGTGTGTGAGGTCAGCCAATGGCACTTTCATCTCCTGCAGGAAAGCCTCCCACTGCTATCCCCACCTGTTCCTGCTGACCAATTCCTGCTGGTGCTCCATAGAGGTTTACACTTCACCTGTTCGGACATTTTGTTACACAGTGCCATCAGCACTGATCTGCTACCACTGGAATGAACCTGTTCTGCAGCTGGGGTTCAGCAGGAGGAGCAGACATCTTCCTTTTCTTCACAGAAGTCACCAGCTGCCAGCCACCTCCTTTTCCTAACACAACAATTCTGCCTGCCTCTCAGCACAGTTGTGGGTCCAGGTTCCTATGTCTGCAGTGTCTCAGAGAAGATCCAATGTAACCCCTCACCTCATTCTGCAGCAGCTTGTGTGATAACACAGCTCCTCCACAAACACACGCCTCTGCAGGCAAAGCCACCACCTCCCTTTGCTGAAGGCACTCCCACCAGTCTGAGACAAAGTGAATTCTCTTCTTTCGCTGGACAGAAATTTGTGTTGAAACCTCTGATACTCTGACTAGTTGTTCCAGTGGGTGCTGGATATCATGCCCTATCATATATCCCCATCTTTAGTGAGCACACATAAACTGTCTCAGACGAGTTTCCAATCACTTCTTACACCTACTGAAGTGCATCTTCGTTAAATACACCTCTAATCACCTGGGGACAAGAGCTCAAAGCACCCTTTTACTGGGAAGAATTGAGAAAACCTGTCAGAAGGTGCTGGAGCTTGCTGGAAGAAATAAAAACCTCCTGAAGCTATTTTTTCCCCAGCAACAGCAGGCACTCTAAGAACTACCTGGGGTTTTCCAATGATTCCAGATATTCCTAAAATATCTAGAAGCTCTAGAAACAGAGTTCAAAAACTGCTGTGTAATACTGCTTTTTGTTAGCTGCCTTTGTTAGCTGTGCCCAACTCACCCTCCCACAATTTGGTGGAACTTGGGATAGGAAAGGGTGTGAATACATTAGAGTTCAAAGAACATAAAAGGAGAATTTCAGAAGATACAGGAGGATTTTGTACAGCCTGGAACTCTTCATGTACACCATGGTCTGACAAAAGACAGCATAAGCTGATGAATTGAATCATCAATATATAAAAGTTCACAGATCTCCATAAGATGTTTCGACTTCCCATTTTACAGTTCTTCTTCATTATAGATATACACCTGTAAACTTATAAATTCTTACATGATCTTCTTCCAGAGCTCCATTCAGAGACTCATTTTCTTCAACATTTTCATTTTAGTGAACATGTTACGGTCACCACCACAACACAACTCTATATTCCTTACTCTACACAGATCATGGGCAGGGTTCCACTAAGATTCCAAATCTTAGAGACATCCTTGAAAGGCTTTTTAAACCTTCAGTCTAACCTGGTACTTTTGTAGTTACAATTAAAATGTATGATTTTCTTAAAGAAGTATGATCAATCTCTCTGGAAATATGTAATCAATTAATGAATCAAACATATTTAGCTTTTGAATTACTGAAAAATACTTTAAATCTCACTAAATTTTACACTGCATTAGCAAATCCTAGCTGAGAAAATGCATGTTTTGTCTATTTTATGTAAGAGAATTGTTACTTTATATAGGAGACCAAATGTTATCCATATATACTAACCTGTTCTTTGAAAATTGTTTAAAGTCATCCTGAAGACCATATTTGTGTAGAAGTTCTCCCAGGAGGTAGCCAGTAGAAAATTCTTCTGAAAATGATCCTGGAACTAAGTTTTTAGGGTTTTGTGATTGTTTGGGCATTTTTAAATAAAATAATTTTAAAAATCCAAATGTTAATTTTAATTAAACTTGTTATTATATTTATAACAAAACTAAATCCAACGTTTAGTAAATAATTCAAAGAAATTTTAGGAGATTGATTTAGCAGTAATAGTTTTCAAATCACAAATAAATATACTTTCTGCATAGCCATTTGCAACATCAGCTTTACATAGTAATTGCTGATTTTCATTGTTAAAATGCAAACATTGTCATAATTGACACTGAGACTGTGAAAATATCTATAAACTATAATTACTAAATTTTCCATATAAAATGCAAATTTTAAAAAAATAAAAGCTAGCTCTGATGTGCTTTTCTTCACACAATCACAGAATCACAGAATATGCTGAGTTGGAAGGGACCCATCAGAACTGAGTCAACTCTTGGCCCTGCACAGCACACCCAAGAGTCACACCATGTGCTTAAGAGCATTTTCCAAATGCTTCTTAAGCTCTGTCAGGCTTGGTAGTGTGAGCACTGCCCTGGGGAGCCTGTTCCAGTGCCCAAACACCATCTGGGGAAGAACCTTTTCCTGATATTTAACCTAAACCTCCCTGACACAGCTTCAGGCCATTCTCTTGCATCCTGTCACTGTCACCACAGCGCAGAAATCTGTGTCTGCCCCTTTGCTTCCCCTCATGAGGGAGCTGTAACTGCAATGTCTCCCCTCGGTCTCCTCCAGGCTGAACAGACCCAGTGACCTCAGCCTCTCCACACACAGCTTCTCATCCAGAGCCTTCACCATCCTCCTGGCCCTCCTTTGGACACTCTCTGAAGGTTTAATGCCTTTCTTACACTGTGGCACCCAAAGCTGCCCCCAGCCCTGGAGGTGAGGCTGCC
>PYHW01010480.1:1843298-1857910 GCA_013186435.1 Turdus rufiventris | reverse complement strand
AAGGCGCACCGTTCTATAAGGTGCACTTCCGGGTTCAAGGGAAAATTTTAGTCAAAAGGGTGCGCCTTATAGTCGTGAAATTACTGTACTTTTAAAGAATGGATTAATGCATGATATTGATTAAATGGGCCAGGTAAAGCAAAGAAAAATTGTTCTAATTTTGAAACACGAAATAACTGTAGCTGACAGATTTTGCATCTGATGCAGCATCAAATTAATCCCGTATTTGTGCATAGGTTATGTAAATAAAATTTAATAGCATACTGCATTATATGAGACATGGAACCTAAGATGCACATAATTCTGTTTATGAAGTTACGCAGCTGCTGCTTGTAATTGGCCGCCTAGGGAACCTCTGTTCAATAATCCTTTTTAATGATGTTTTTAACAGTTTGGGTTCCACAGTAAGAGAAGAACCAGATATAGAATATCAAATATAACTAAAACACAAATAAATTAAGATTCGTAACAAAAATTAGGTATAGATTGTGTATGGGTGTGCAAGCACATATGTATATGCTTTAAAATATTTTTTTTTTTAATACAGGGATTTTGAAAGTTCTTTTGCAAACATGGTGTTCAATGTTTCAAATGACAAATAAACAAAAAAATAGAGATTGCTTTCTTACTGCTGCAGCATTGTTTCTTTCCCATAAAGCTACTTATTACAATAGAAAATAAAATAATTATATTTTTCCCCTGAATTTTAAATGCAATTCACTGTTTTAATTATGTTTTTGTTTCATTATGACATTGTTGAAATTTAAACAACTACAGAAATACAACTTCTTTAAACATTTTCTGGGTCACTTCTAACTGAAATACTCTCTTCTGTTGTCCGATACTATGTACGATTTAGATTTGTTTGTGCAAAAGGAAGAGAGACTATAACATTTTTATTGAATATCTCTAGCTTACTTCTTTTGAAACAGAGGAAGTAATATTGCTTTCTTCGTGAGAGGTTTTGACTCTTAAATAATTTGTTTCTATTGTCCCTTTCACTTCTGTTTTGTGAGCTACTACTTCCAGTCTTTTTGTAAGACTGAACTATGTACTTCCATCCTGTGTATAATACGTCAGCATGCAGAACAGCATCTCCTAGGAGTATAGTTTTTCAGTAATTGTAACTTCTTGTTTTGTTGAACCTTGTAATTTATTATACTCTATGACTGAATTACACAGCAGAAACTTTTAAATATGGTTTGGTTTTTTCCATTCATCTTTATAGCATTTGTTTTCTCCACAATGAATATATCCTCACCAGTGAAGAAGACATTGTTGATCATTCATTGTCAGGGAGGATCCCTTAAACTGTTCAGAGTATGCAGGTGTGGTTCAACCATGGTTTATGATGCCATAAATCGTAATGTGGAATTTAACAAGGAGGAAAAAACGCATGTTTTGCAATGTGATAAACTACAGGACGAATAATAGAAGAATAAATGATGTACAGTAATTTCATGAATACCAGCCGCACGAACCATAAGCCGCATCTCTGGGTGTTGGCAAACATTTTGTTCTTTGTCCTTAAATAAGCCGCACCTGAGTATAAGCCGCTCTGTCGTTCACAGCGAGGACCCGTGTGCAACAAAGTTGCCAAATAGTAACAGAATCACGGCATGGCGGGGGGTTTACTGGCTCAGCTAAGGCTGTGCAGGCTTGGTCTGCTCGGGGCTGCTGACGGGGCCAGGACGGAGTCCCCCTGCTCCCGTGGAGGTGGGCAGGGACGGAGCACCACCGCTCCCGTGGCAGCAGGCGGTGGCGGAGCCTGCCTGCTCCTACCGCGGCAGGCAGGGGCAGGAATCCCCCGCTTACCCCACGGGCCGAGGGGATGGCAGCACGGGGCCCCCGCGTCTCTCCCTCGGGCTGTGGCAGAGGAGGGAAGGAGGGACCTCCCCCGCCCCCCGTGCTGCCTGCAGGGAGCCAGCTTCACCCGTGGCACAACAGAGTAACAATTTGTAACAATCGTGAAATGCCGGCTTTTACTGGCAGGTTGCTCAACTTGGCACCTCAGTTTCCACTTCAGGGGTTGGAAATGCCAGAAAATTATTCACATATTCACATATTAGCCACTCCTGAGTGTAAGCTGCATTTCCGGTGTGGGAGCAAAATTTTAGTCAAAACGGTGCGGCTTGTATTCATGAAATTACTGTAATTACTAAATAATGGACATGTAAAATCTATATGAGGAGTTAGTTAATTGTAATTAGAGTTTGGTTTAGCAAGAGATCTTTGGAGATATTTATGTTACTTAAAGGAGAAAACAGTTTGAAGTTGAGGGACATTTTGGTTTTAATCCAAACCAAGTGATAATAATAAGCAAAATAAATATGATAGAGACATAAGATGAATATGAATGACAATGCTTGGAAAAATTCTTGCAGAATTCTGTTAATCTGTTGAGAGTTCACTTCTCCACTTACCTTGTAACAGTCTGGGATAAGGTGTAGTGGCCATAACCTTTAAGCATGCCATTTAGAAATTTATGCTGACTTATGATGGTTATCCATATTTTACTTTGTCAAAAGTTAATCCCATCATAAGATGCTGCTGCTTCCCAATTACCCTGATGAGAAAGTTACAGTTGTTCTCTTTATCCTCAATATGATGCTGATCTTGTCTGATTGGTGTCTTGTCAATATTTGGACTCCAGTCTATTTTCTTGTAGTTTAAAGCCTTGTCTCAGTTTCTAAGCTCATAGAGTTGAAACATAAAGCATGAGAACTGGAGAGAGAGAGAGAGAGAGAGCAAGAATTATTTAATTTCTTCTTTTGCATGCATTGTCCTTGTATGGGTCAAGAAGTTCTTAAGACAACTGTAGATACTATGCCATATTATTCCTTTTGCAAGCCTTATTTATCCTTATGTGTAGATAATCAGGTGTAGTACGTATTCCAAAGATAGTCCGTTTACATTTATAATGCTGTAATTGTAGTCCTCTGGAATAGTGTTTCAGAAATAAATGGAGTATTAATTCAAACCCTGTGGTGTGAAAGAGCAAAACTAAACACAAAAAGTAGTAGAAAACCCAATGTCATTCTTACAGAAGTTCCATTTCAGACCCTAGCTGAATCTTACTAATATCTCTCCAACCTCTGCTTTCTGTTATGATCCTGTCTTCCTCCTCATTAGTCAACTAATTTTACTGTAATTTTTATTGACAACTGTTCTTGTGAGATTGTAAGTACTTAAGAAGCATACTAGCTTTATTTCTACCAGTTTTTCTTTTCTCTTATGCAAGACCTGCTTATTTTTCTTTTTGCTATCCTTCATATTTCGAAGTTGTTTATTTCCTCACTGAAGAGAGGACTTTTTTTCTGCTTTACTCAGTTGACATTCCAATTATTTTCATATTTATTGCATATCTTAGATATACTAGAAGACCAAAAATTCTTACATATGTTAATCGGTCTGTAAAAGTAATTCATTTTCCACAACAGTTTTATATTAGAGGTGCCTGGATATGGCACTTGGAGTGATAACGGTGGTGCTCTGTTGACAGTTGGACTGGATGATCTTGAAGGTCTTTTCCAACCTTGATGATTCTGTGATGTATGAGTTTTACATCAGGTCTTAGGAATGTAAGTAAAAGTCCTAATTTAAATATATGGAATACCTCCACTAAAGAAAGTGTAAGTTTAGGAGAAATAATTCTGCCTTAGAATTATAGAGTCTAGCAAATCCTATCACCAACTCTTTAACAATCTGCTCATCTACAGCAGCCAGAAAATATATTTACAATGAAAAAATTATGTGTGATCAAACAAAAAAAGCCTGAGGTCCTAAAATGCCATGCTTACGATTTTGTGAAGTGTTGCTACTGATAGCTTAAAAATGAAGGCAAATCACAGTTAAAATTTTGTTAAGATAAACAGAAATTTGCTAACAAACTGCTTAGTGGACCTGGATTTATCACAGTGTTCTCAAAAACTGATGTATGATAAGCACTTTCATTATGTAATATGATACACATGCATTCTGCACTGTTGGCACATTAAAAGCTTGGAAACAATTCAACACCTTGAAGCCAGCAAGTATGTAAAGCAGTAAGATAAAATCATTAATAATCAAGTTCAGGATATAGATTACACAACCACTAATGAAGCAATTCTCATTAAAGCAGTTTTTCTGGATAAGACGTTCCTCACAGAGTAGGAATGCCACTTTCCCAGAGAATGTCAGCAATGACCATTAACCCTGAACATGAGCAAATTGGAGCAAGAGGTTCTGATTAATTCTCTTGGAGGGGGGGAAAAAATCATCATTTTTTCTAGAATCTTAGGTGTGAAGCTGTATGGAAAACAATCAGTAAATAATAAAATAGATGAAGTACAGACCTTTTAGTTCAGTCCATTCATAACCAATAAAAAATAAAACTGTTTTGAGAGAGAAAGGAAGTAAGGTCTATTTGTTTAGCTGGAGAACATTAATATGTTTCCTTGCTCAGTCCTTAAAATGTCAGTAACCTAAAAATCTAAGAAAGGATTTTACAATGAATTATTTTAATGGAAAAATCACCACATTTGCCATATCCGTATCCCAGTCACACAGACTTAGAGCGTAAAAGTTATCTTGTTTTTCATGCTCCATTAATATACCTGCTTATACTGTTACGGCTCCTGCACAGAACAGATATATAGTAATTATTGTTGAGAACCAATGTAATCTACTTAAAAGAGTTTCTATCTTTTTCTAATATTTTGGCTACAGTACTGTAACACTGAATGTGATGATTTGCTTTCAATCAAGTTGTAGACTTGGGAGTTTTTTCATATATGTGAACATATATGAACAGTTTTGTTTCTGTTCTTACACAACTTAGTATTTTTTTATTTACAATTTAAATTTGGGTGTAATGTGAAATTCTGTCTTTTTTTGGATTAGGGGACTCTTTCCCTAATTTGGGAGCTTGTTCATTGTTTAATTAATTTCATGCTTTTTTTAAGAAAAAGAATATAGAATCAAATGCTGTGACACAAAAAATTAGTCCTTGCAACAAAATGACAGCAGCTAAATCACTAGGAACCAGTCTGACTTGACATTATGATCAATATGCTGGATCTCATTTGTGACAGATGTGGTCCTTTTTGTTGCTTGTATAGGCAAATTATATTTTTAAATGAAGTAGAAAATCATACATTGTAATTTATAGTTATTGCTGGTAATTACTGTTTATTGCATTACCATGACTTAGAAATCCATTTATGATAGGAGTTTAATACAGAAGATGCTGATGCCTGAGAACATGTGTGAGGTGAAGGTTAAACCATTTTTTATAATTTGTTCTTTCTTTCTTAATTTATCATTTGACTTGTAGCATGTTTTATTTGGTTGCAGCTCATTAATTTTTGTAACTTGGGACTAATCATCAGTGTGCTAAGCACAGCTGGATGCTGAGCTATCCATTTATTTTATTGTCCCTACAAAAATAGGGTGCAGTCAATTTTTTAACTGAAGGGCAGTCTCTGAAATCACAACATCTTAAACTAGCAGTTGTAGCAGACAGAGACTATATATTTGTTGTTGCCTTAACTGTGCTTCTTTGGTGGTCTTACCCAGCAGCCTTTTCATTGGTTTTAAATTTAATATGTTTGTTACAATTTCATAGCATCATACAATGGTTTGGGTGGAAGGGACCTTAAAGACCACCTAGTTCCAGCACCCTGCAACTGAATTGTTTTACGTCATTGGAAGTGGATATGTGTGGCTTTCTTTTTGGGTCCCTGGTGGTATTTTCCAGGACCCAAGAGTGCTAATATGATTTAGCTAGCTCTCAGAAAGCTCACATTTAGCCAGCAGAGAAAGAATGGAGACTTTATTTGACGAGTTCCACGAGAGTTTTTATTTCATGCAGAGGGTGGTCAAGCAGGGATTCTCACTGAACAAAGGAGGGACAGCTATATTTATAGGTTCAGGGGGGATTGAAAATACAGCCAATAAAAGTTTATACAAAGCACAGCATCCAATCTAAGTGAGAAATTCTAAAGGTAAACTGACCAATTAGACAAACTAATTTCTGACCAATTATCTTCCAAGGTGTTAGTAGAGTGACCAAATTCTTGAGGAATTTGGCTCAACCTTGGTATCTAGGATACCTTATCTATTATAGCAAGTTCCAAGGGCCAGGGGGAGATGGCTTTGGAGGATTTGTATCATCCACAGATATGGTGTTACCATCTTTTTCTTTAAGTTAGACTGTAAAATGTTTTCATAAAAGAAGTTAAACTATAAGAGAATCATGAGTCTAGTGCTCTTCTATCACTTACTGTGCTTTACTTATTTCTTGCTTTGATCCTACTTTGGTCAGTCTGAAGAAGTATTTTACCTTATAAATTCTTTAAAATGTTACCTATGCATTTGCTTTTAAATTACTTTTTGAATGTACCTTATTTTCTTAATTTACTTGATGGAGTGCTAAATTTAATATTATTACAAACAGACATGGTTTTACATATTTTTGGTATGTTTTTTCTTGGTTACTTTTTATTTACTTTTCTGTAATGGAAAGTTCAGCAGCTCCCTGTTTTTTTCAAGAATATGCGGATTTTTTTGCACTCATACTAATAAATTTTGGAAGCAGATGATGTGATTATCAAAGCAGATGTGTATTTGCATCATGGTGGGATTATTTTTTTAATATTGACTAGATCACGTGTAAATGCTTTCTATATTTCAGAATCAATTTTATTGAATATGTCTATTTTTATGTGTATATATATCTATGTCTATGTAAGCAGCATGTGTAACTCGTGTATACGTACATAGTATTATGCCTTTTATGTTGTCCTGTTATAAATGTGTAACTTGGTGTTGTGAGAAAATACTCCCCATTACTAGTTTACTGTTGCACGTAAGTATTTTAGGTCTCTCAAATAATCACCAGCAAAGGTGGTGCCAAGGCAGGTTTAATATATAAGTGAAGATGTAACAATATTTGTCAGTGAGGTTTCTACTTACTCAATGATTAAAACCCACACAGGAAAAATTGGACTAGAACCTGAAATCAATCAACCTAAAACTAAAACCAACCAAAATGCATCTAGGTGTAGGCTGGGGATGAGGGAAGGGCAATGATAGGAAAGGATTAGGGGTAAAAACGAGCAAGAGAGACATTTGTGTAGGGTCACAAGGTTTGGACTAGAGCACTTGGCCGAGACTTGTTTAATGATTGAGGCCTAAAGGTTTTAACAGCGCTGAAACCTAATAGCACATTTAATTGCTATATAAGTAATCTATCAAAAGATTCTATATCACATATACTGTAAGCACAACAGTAATTCACCTCAGCTACAAACCTAAATTATTCAACAATCTAAGAGTGCAACATTTTCAGTAAATTTGCTTTAGCTTATTCATGCTTGCACTTGTGTAGACCTGAATGTGTATGGATAAGGTAATCACTTGTGAAAAATTTCCCTATTTCCCTGAAGGTCAGGGAAATACTCACATTGGATGTTTTTGCATCTTCTCACTAAGCTGAGCCTTGAGGAGTGGGATTATCAGCCCAGGACCCATTGCCACTGTTAACTGGTTCTCTGAGTACAGCAGACTTGCTGAAAGTTGCCCCACTGGGAGCAATTTGCTGATGACAAACCACTGCAGGCCAAAAGAGCTCAGCATTTTTTATGAGGTTGCAAAAGACCTCTGAGATCATCAACTTCAACCTCTCACTGGTCACCACCTGGTTGCTAGACCATGGCACTTAGTGCCACATCCTGTTGTTTTTTTAACGCCTTCAGGGATGGTGATTCCACAAACTCTTTGGACAGTTCATTCCAATGAATTCTAGTCTGACAGTCTGTTCTGAGAAGAAATTACTTCTGAAAGGAAGGGTCTGCTTAGGATCACTGCTTTTAGGGTCACAAGAGAATTGGCTTAAATCATAAAAATCTTCAGTCTTGGCCATAGTTCAGGTTAGTAACATCAGTTACAGAAGTCTTGTTCCACTAAAGTTGTTATTCAGACAAGGAAAATAAGTTTCCTAAGTGGTTTGTGCTAGACAGCACAAGTTATTGGGCGCAGCCATTTCTAATTACAGTAATTTCACAACTATAAGGTGCACCTTAAAACCTGGAAGTGCGCCTTATATATGTAAAAAGTTTGAGTATTGAAGGGATCTCAAAACTGTTTCACATTGCGCAGCAACAAACATGAAGCTCACTATCAAATGACTGCAAGCAGCGAGAGCCACATGAGTCACATGAGCCGTGAGCGGCCTGGCACCGGGGGCGGCTACAGGGCTCGGGAGGAACGGCGGGCGGGAGTGCCGGGACTGGTGGCACGGGGACGGCGCCTGGTGCTGCATTTAAAGGCTACACCAATCTGTGAAAAATGTTTGCAAATTGAGCACCTGCCAGTAAATCCCATGATCATGCAATTCCATGATTCCGTTACTAATTTGTTACTTTGTTGCATGCGGATACTCGCTGCAAAAAAAAAGCGCGCCTTATAGTCTGGTGTACCTTATATATGGAAGAAGTTTGGAAATTTGCCGACACCCAGAAGTGCACTGTATAATCTGGTGCACCCTATAGTTGTGAAATTACTGTAACTCAAGAAGTTAGTCCAGGGGCTGTTTGTCAAGGCTGAGGCGTACTGAGCATTTCTGAGATCACAGTGCAGCCAGGGGGTGTGCACCACCACACTTACTCAATGGTTTCTTTGCTTACTGCATAACACATATTTAAAAATGTACATTTAAAAAATGAAAATGGGAATGACATACAACTTGCAATTGCTTTTCTTGGCCCTGAGAGAAAACATTTATCTTCACTTTAACAGTAGTCGCTGTCAAAAGAAGAAAGACCAATAATTGGATAGGGAAAATTAATTTTGAACTGGCATAAGAATCTGCTTATTTCCAAACTTGTTGAAGAGTTTTTTTCACAATACAGTATTGATGTTGGGAAAGAGCTAATGGCTTGTACTGTCCTTTAAATATGTTAAGTTATTAAGCTGGTGCAAGAATGACTTGGTACTGTGTAATTTAACTGTGCATGAGGAGAATAACCTGCTCTAAGAGATGATGGACTGTCTGTTAATTACTTCTTCCTGAAGTGAGGTACATGATTTTTAAATTAAGGAAAGACTTGATGCAGGCACAGCCATAGAAAGTGATTATTTTCTAAACTAATAAGGAATTGTTTACCTGTAAGATTACTTAGGTTAGCTTTTGAGGAGCATGAAAAGCAGTAGTAGTTTGTCTTAAATACTAAGCAAAGTGTATTTCCTGCCCTCCATGTACACTCTCCCCCAATCACTGGAAGTAATATTCCTGTCAGGCAAACACAGCCATGCAGTCTCAGAATGATTAGATAAATAATTGGATACAGAAATATAGGTCAATACAAGTTAATTTCCATTTACTCCCTTTACTCCTTATTTGCATGAAAAAAGTGGATGGTGATTTTGTATTCTAATGGTCGAGTCTAAATGGCTTTGAGTAGTGTTTTATTTATAGAGCACTTGGTTGCCCATAAGGTAAATTGTGCAAATTGTGGTCAGAATTAAGGCTGGCTTTTTCATAGCTGGTAAGAATACATCAGTAGCCAGGTCTGGGTGCATGAATAAAGTATAACTGTAAGAGTTTTTCTGCTGTACCTCAGAATGTCCTCATATGTGATGAGTCAGAATTTGTTCTTGGAATTTGAAGAAATGTTTGCGTTCTGGAGTTAAAACCAAATTGGATAGCATAATGATGACAAATCTCAATCCATGAAGTATTTGGTCTTCATTTTGAAGAGATGTATCAATGTATGAGTGGACTATGTCCTGGGCAACTTCCTCTTGATACTGAGGAGCATTTTCAGAGTATGTTTGAGATGATGAACTGAATCTACTCAGAAAGAGTTATTTTGTAAACACTGAAAGCTGAAGAGGTGTATGTAAAATCAACAGTGATTATAATATATAGGATGCACTTTTTACGTTATATGTGAGGTTTACTTTCTATACCCATCGCTTTTTTCCTAAATTCATCTTTTTCTTTTCGCTTTATTTAAGTCTACTTGGAGCAACATCAGAACCAAAAAGGGAACATGAAACAATCATGTAATTTAATTAATCCTCTCCAGCAATATTAGTTCAAGTTATTGATATGTTAATCACATCAATTGGGATAAGGCTTTGTGGAAGTTAATATTAGGAATAATTCATGTTAGCTTTAGTCCTCAAATGGATTTAATTATAGATTTGTTTGTGAAAAAAACAGCTGCATCTTTTCCTCATCTCTATTAGCCTGCCGTTTGAAAAATGTAGCAGAAGTTTTCTGCACTGGGCAGAGTTATCAAAAGTTTTGTACATGTAATCATACAATCTTCCATCATTTGTTGGCCATTGAGTGATCTTCTCCAATCTTTGAGACAGCAGTGAGAAAAACTATGCATCTCTGCAGATGGTATTATTTGCATTCATAATTATCACAATAGATAAATAGATTGTGGGTGAATGACATAGCACATCCATCATCATTACACCTCCATGTGTATGATTGGGACAGAAATTTGGCTGTTAGCCATCATAATGACAAGGCGTAACTAATGTGATCAGTCTTGAAGCAGATTGAATTAAAATTTTCTTTCCCCAGGGAACAGAAGTTGCAAGGTATGTTCTAGGCAGCTGATATGAAGAATTATTAATTTTTTTTTGTGCCAACCAAGCATAGCAAATATGCTGTTTTGTACCTTTCACAGAATGAGATCTGAGGAGCAACTTGTTCATTTTTTCCTACTTTGGGTTTTTCCATTTCCATCTTCTTCAAGATAGTGAGTGCTAATTCCAGTAAAATGATCCTCATGAAAGGGAAGCCACTTCTTCTGGAAGTGCAGTTTTGTTGAGTTGGACTTTGCTACACACCTTTGCAAAATTCAGATCTGCTGAAGACTGAACTGAACCTCTTCTTTCTGTTAAATAAAGAAGAAATAATATGAATAGGACTTGTACTTCAAGAGTATAGTTTATGTATTGCATATATGAAAGCCAATATACAAGGCAGGAGGTGTCTGCAACTTCATATTAAAAAAGTAAAAGTTAAGCTGCTTTCCATTACAAGTATAGCATTTCTGTCTCAAAAACAGGTTCCATGCAACTGAGATGATGAGTTTAAGAAGGGAGTGAATGAGGAGCCATGCAAGAGAAAATAAACAAGGAAGCCAGTGGATGATAGAGTCACTTGGTTTGAGGGGGCAGCAGTACTGAAAGAAGTTGGAATAATGTAGCTTGCTAGACTGAGTGAAAGAATCTGTATTGTTCTGGAGATTGAAATAGAACAGCCTAGGCAAAGCAAACTTGAAAATAATGCATTTCCTTGTGATAGTTCTCATGATTAACTTGTGCAAGTAAAAGAGTTTCTTACCTATCACAAAAATTCTTTTTTTCCTCTCATGTTGAGAATCCTGTATTTCTTATTAAGTTGCATGCTTTATCACTGTGTGTCTTGACTTTATGTGCACCCAGTATTGTACAGATGAGATGGCTACTGATCAATTGTAAATATATTTATCCCTCTGCTTAGGAAGGGATGACCTCTCTATCTAATCACATTCAGAAGACTGAATAGGAAAATAGGAAACAATACATTGTTGGAAGTTATGTTAGCTCAAGTCTTTCTGATTCTGGAACTATTTTACAGACAGTAAGAACATCAAGATTGTAAAAAATCTGTTGGTACATAGCAAAATAGAAAAAGCTGTTTGTGGGCTGGTTGTTCTGGGGTTTTTAAAGTCATTCATATGGGCATTTATTTTTCATTAGGAGGTCTTTAATAATTTCAGGTCATTGAACACTATATTCCTGGACTTTGCAGAGTGGACATTAACTTTGGACATTGACTACAGCATAATTAATAATCTCAATATAACCTATCTGGTTTTTAAGTTAACAGCACTGAAACTGCTATGAATATAAATTTCCTGGCATAGAACTCATTGTGTTATTTGATTCTGAAAGTGAAAAAATATGCAAGATGTTTAATACTGTTTAAACTTTCTCTTAATATGAAAATGTAATAGATTTGTTGCACTGTGTTAAAACATGTTCATTGCATAAACAATATTTTGTTTTATAAACAATATTTTGTTTTATAAACAACTCTGAGTTGTTTATAAAACTCTCAGAGAGTTGACTCTCTGGGAAGAGTCTCAAACTCTTCAGCAATGAAATATGCCATTTAAAACTTGTAAAATTTTAGCAACCTTCTCAATGCAAATAGACAAATTAAGTCTACACGAACTTTTAGATTTTGTTTTAATCAGCTGCTAATAAGGAGTTTTTAATCTTCTCTGAAATTATTAATTTTATCAACCAGAGACAATCACTTGATCTGTCGCATTTTACAGGCTGTGTAAGACTGTAGATTATATTTCTCCACTTGCATCTAGAAGGATGATGAAATTTTAAAATATCTAAATAGCATATACCTTGGATGTAGAGTTTGAGACTCTGTTAAGACAGTTTTTAAGACTGGTTTTATAAGGCTTACTCTACTGGGAGAATGGTGAGGTCAAAAACATCATTGTATTTCCATGCTTCCTTATATAGTGTACTGACCACAAAATCACCTTCATTCCTCTGTTGAAAAGGGGTAAATTATGCCTGGCCTTTCTAGCTCTGCAATCCAAAAAAATTGCTCATGTAGGAAAAGTACCAGTAATGAATATGTAGACAAGCAGGTAGTTAGACATGAATTACTACTGTAAAACTGTTAAGATTAGTAGAAATTTCTTGCATGTCTTAAAGCAGTTGCTGTAAGGAACAGTAATTATAGTAAAAAAATAGAAATTAAAACTGCAGTGATTGAAAACTTGTATGACAGCTATATGGAGATGCAGGTAATTTGGATTGTTTAATTTCATTATTACTTCTGATAATTACCTCAGCATACTTGAAAAGGCATCATTAACTATGAAAAAATGAAAAATCTATCCTCATCACATTAAAGATCACATTCTCTAAGGCTGAAAGCTTCATCAGTTTTTAGGAAATAGATAATTTTATGTCTGATTTTAGTGTTTGTGTCTAGGAGCCCCTTTTAAACCTGTGGTTAACTTTCCTTTCAGGAAAAGGACCCTGAAAGAATACTTAGAGATTTTGAAACAAGCAATGTGAAACAAATCCTTCTCTTGCTCAGCTCCCGAGACTGTGCAATATGATGTAAGTTATTTTACCATTTTGTCTCTTTTTTCCCTTTGTAGACAATGAAAACATACTATTTTCTGTATATTTAATAATGCTATGTTTTGATTAAATTCTTTAACAATTGTGGTGAAAATTTTAATTTAATTTTAAAATTGAGTTAGTTTAGTAGATACAAAAGATGTTAAAAGACAAGGTGTTTTGAAAAAAAATCAGTTGAAATCTTAACTTCATTACTTTTTCAGCTAAAACTGTTAGTTAGGCTTGTAGTATTTTGACAAATTATTCCATCTGACATAACCTTGAGGTATGTGTGCCTACTTATAGTTACTTTCTTTGCATTGTTAGTTTGTGCTTTTACAGTATTTTGAGCATTTAGAAAGTAAATGTTCTTGTTGGCTGAAGTTCTGTAATCTTGTTGTGTTGTGTTGGTTAAATAATTTAATCCTTCTGGAGTTGTCAAATTCATATTTCAGCGTTTAAGTCCCAGTATCTGGAAGGATCTAATCACTAGTGGATCCAGGAAAAGAAGTGATCTCATAGGAAAGAAATCAACAAATTCTCATGTATAAGTTATATAGAGAGTGGGGAGATTTTCAGAGTCCTTTAAAGAAAAGAAACATTTAATTCTGTGTATGAATCAAAAAAGTCTGACAAGTTTCAGTTCAGTATCCATGTTAACACAGTGTAAACACAGAATCTATCTCACAAATGCAGTCTTTTAACTGATCTGTGTTATACTATGATTAACAGATTTTGTTACACTATGATTAAGTTCCATAGAAACTTAAGGAAATAGATAACAGAATATTTAGAGGAATTTCTTGGCTACCTAGATTGGTAGAACCCTCTCTGCAAAAAGAGGAAATAAATAAGTTATTTAAGAACAAGAAGTGGGGATTTGAAATCCTGGGTAACCTGTATTTGAAGGAAGTGTTCATAGCTCTAATGAATCTCAGTTAACGGCAGGACAAGTATTATCTCCATGTGTGCTGGAAAAGCCATTCACTGAAGTCCTCGTTGTAATAAAGTATCAATTGTGACCAATATATTATTTGGAACTTGGTTTTTAGTGCAACTTTGGTTGTTTTCCATATGTTAGTATTGCTAAAAATATATTTTAACATAATTTCTATCTTCATACTTACATGAATATTGTAGGAACATATGACTCAGGGCTCCTCTAGAGTGGGTGTGAGCATGAACTACCATGTGAGAATCTTGCTTTTTGTCATGAACTAACCTTGAGTGTGCTTGTGTTCTGTTTGATCACTGTCTTTCCTATTTCTTATTCCTTCTTCTGTTGTAGAAGCCCTGTATCCTTTTAGTTTTGCTTTTATCCTGCCCAGTATTTCTCCAAAAGTAATGAACTTGAAATCTTTGTTGTTTATTCACCAGTACAGTAATTTCACGACCATAAGGCGCACCGGACTATAAGGCGCACCCGCCGGGAGTCAGCAAAATTTGCAACATGTAGATCA
>PYHW01010480.1:1822784-1842104 GCA_013186435.1 Turdus rufiventris | reverse complement strand
CGGACTATAAGGCGCACTTCCGGGTTTGGGGAAAAATTTTAGTCAAAAGGGTGCGCCTTATAGTCGTGAAATTACTGTAATTATTTTAAAATAATTTTAAGTTTAGATCTGTCACATCAGTCATTAGTCTTTTTTATGCATTTGTAGTTATTTTTTTGTGCTTTGCAGAAAAAGTACTTACAATAATTAAGTAATTAATTAAATTTTAAGGTAGTTCTGAAAATAAGCTTCGTTTCCTAACTATAATTCCTTTCTTTACTTTTGTACAGACATAAAGTACATGATGTCAGCACAACTGTGTTTCAACTGTTACCTGTTTCAAACTTTCTAAGAATTAACTCTGCGGGTTTGCCGTAAGTATTTTGTTTAATTAGCTGTCTTTCTACATGTAGTTATATTTCTTATAAAAGTCTAACTCCTAGATGAAATTCTTTCATCATTAGGACTTTAAATTAAGGCATTAATTAGGGCTATTTAATGGTTTAATGGCATGTTGAAATTATTTTACAAATGTTAAGTGTTAATTAATATTTTTAAAATATTTTATAATAGTAATTTCACACAGCATTGGTAGTGCAAGCTGCTCATAGTCCTTACAGACTGAGCACTCTTTTAAAAAATAATTTAAATGGTCTGTCATTTTCTAAAAGCCCTATAGTTTCTTTTCATTGTATTTTCAATGTCCACATTTTGTGTGTTTCTGTCACCTGTGTAAAAGTAAAAGCTTTCTCAGAACTGTAATGAGCAAATAATTGCTAACAATTTTTATAAGCATTATTTTATTCAAAATAACCTTTCACAATTTTACTCAAAAACATGAATCATGAGGAGACTAAAGTAAAAATGGTACTCAACCAATGCTCTTTGACTAATTATGGCTATGCTGCCATGCCCACTACATCTTGTGGATCACAGTACTTTCTTAGCATCTGAGAAAATTATTATTGTCTCTCTTACTGTATTCGCGCAATGGTTCTGGTTTACTTTATTATTTATTTATATATTTTATATGTAGTCTATAGGAAAATAAGTCAAGTTATACATTCTACTTTTTTTTCTGAAAGCAGTGGAATTCATTGTTTTTCCACTTCCCAGGGCTAAATGGACAAATGTGGGCAGGTCAGATGAACTCTTCATCATTGTTTGTTGGGAGTTTAAAAACAAAACTAATTAAGCAAACCCAAAGAGACTCTCTGAAAGTCCACAATAATTTTCTTCACATTTTAAGCCACTGTTCCTCAAGATAGAAGTCAATGCCATGGGAAATTGTCTTCATAGTTGTGTTAGCCTGATCTTTTTTGTCACGTAAGCTTGTACACTTGGGTTATTTCAAAAAGAAAATTGAAAGCTGATGTACAAATATATTCAATAGGAAAATAATTATATGAGTGGAGTGAAGTCTTCTTGGTGACCTGTGTTGCTTAGAAACAAACTGCTGTTTTGTCAATTGATTAAATCCTTGTCTTCTAATGGTTTTTTACTGGAAAGTCCATTGCAATGCCTGATTCAGGCTTGGACATTGGTCCATTAACCATGAGGTCAAGCTACTGTCTGCTCCTTTCCTTTCTTCACTCTGACTTCATCTCAGCTAAAATCACTCAGACACCTGTCAGTGAGCATTTCTTGCATAAAGTTTCAGTTATTAGTACAGAATTTACATGGTGCAAATGGAGTTAGAGCACACATGAACACATGCATTTCTGTTGCATTAGCCAGTGCACACAAGAAAAGTATTTTTAACAGCATTTTGCTTTCATATTAAATTAGTTAATATGTGGCCAGGTAAGTAATCTGCCACCAGAAACTTAACCTGTCAGCATTGTTTAAACAAATTTAAACTAATGATGTAATTTTATATAGGATCTATTCTATGTGTTGTAGTACTGCATGCATTTGGTGAAGTGCAAGAAATTATCTGGCCAGATTTACTGTCTCAGTGTTTTTTTGCTTTTTTTTCTGTTAGTTACTGAAGATTATTTCTAGAATCACAGTTTCCATATTCAGCTATAGATCTGATGTATTTGTTTTCTCTTGTTTCACACTTTATCTTAATTATTGTAAAATCTTTCTTTTGAACTGAAAATAATAACCATCATCCATATGTATTTATGCAAAATATTGCTGCAGGATGTAGTTTCTCACCATCTCATTTCTATACCCACCTTTAAACTTTTCCCAAACATCCCACTTTAAATCCCAGGTCCCTTCCTTTCTATGCTCACAATTATTGCCCTCTTGTTAAATTTTCAAGTGGTATTTTTTTGCTTTCTCTCATGTTGTATTTCACACTTGACAGGAATTTATATAAATATTCACTAACTCCCTTACATTCCATGGCTTCTTACTGTGACTTTTGGTCCATGTACTCACTAATTCAAGAACTGAGTTTCAGAAATATTCAACCTAGTTAGGGAATGTCCTTGAAGGGATAGTAACAAGCTTAACAGAATTAAGAGTGTACGGAAGATCTTCACAGCTTTTATTTTTTTCCCTACAATGACCTATACAAAATAGCATTAAATAATATATTTTCAGGTGGGATATATCTTAAGCCTGGACATCATATGTGTTTCTAGATACTGTGGTAACTGCTGTTGTGTTGTCAGGGAAACAGCCTTGTGCCCTGTAGGCAAAACCAGTGAGGATTAAGCAAAGCTATAATATAGCTAAGTCCCTGTGACCTTAGCAGGATCAAGACCTGTCAGTTCTTCCCTTTGCAAGTGTCCCTCAGGAGTGAGGGAGATACGCACAAGTAAAAGCGTACCTGCAGTGTGCCTGGTATAAGTATCAGACTTGGAGTATTCTAAGAAGTGAATGCATTTCTCAGTTAGATGGATTAAAAGACTCTGGTTTGTGTAAGTAAAATCTTTATAAACTAAATGATAGAAAAGTTTTCATGTGAGCTATGAATGTAGAAGAGACAATTAAATTATGATGAACGCTGGAGTCTCTTTTTCTTTGTTGAAAATTCCCACAAAAATATACCAATATAAAAGTACATTAAAGTCACAGGGATAAGCAACAAAGTTTATAGCACTCTGGGGTGTGGAGTAGTTGCCAACAGTTTTCAGCGCAGTGTGCTTTAGCAGTAAATATTGATGTATGTGTTACTAAAGTAAACCTCCAATATGCACATATTATTTTATTCCAATTTTTTGTATGAAAAGAAGTTAATCTTTTTCAGCTTAAGCATTAAATTATTTCTATTTTTTCTAACTCAAAATAGAATATTACACATTAGTTGAATTTTCATAAAATATAAGAATGAAGGAGCAACTACATTTGACATGGTTTGGCAGTCTCTGGAGTTGACTTTTCTTTTTGTTCTTGTACTGTTGTGTAACATTGAACCTGATTTAATGTCTTTCTTAATTAGCCTTAAGTTTTTTATTATTAATCTCTATATATCAACCATTATATTTTTAAGTATCTCTTGCATTACATGTCCTTTATTAAAAAAAAAAAAAAAAAAAAAGAATTAAAATAGGTGTTAGTTCATGTGCAGACAATGTGAAATGAACCTTTTCCAATACTGATACTCTTCCCATGTCTTGTGTTGAGAAGGAGCATCTCAGGCAAAGTGTGAAATGAGATGTCTGATTATGATAATGGCTTGACTTCTAACAATACCTTTTGATATATGTTCTTTCTTAGTGCTTTGGTTTTTTTCTTTAGGTTAATCTAAACCACTGGCCAAGCCAGTGGATTTTGTTAATTTTGATTATTCTTTCCTGCTGTCCCAGTCCTTTATATCAGTACTCCTGCATTTCCTTATTTTTAATATGATTATTTAAAATAACTGTATTTTTCTCAAAATTGTTGTCTTTGCTATTTCATCAAAGTTACAGAAAATTTCTGTAACTTTTTTCCTGTAATTTTTTTATAAGATACCTCTTATCAAAGAGAGTTCAGGCTTTTTGCAGCATGTTTAAAGCCATTATAGAAACCTTGAAATTGACCCGATTTCACTGCTTCTTTTGTGAGAGTAGCCACTTTCCTAATAAGATATTTCTGTCAGAACAGGGAAATAAATGAAGTAAGAAGACAGTGAATACTTGGCCACTTCTGTGAGTTCGAAATGATGTCAACCTTCTTAACTACATAAAATGCACAATAGAAGTTAGAGATGAGAGCATATTCAAGACGTTAAATATTTAATGCTTACATATTTAAGAGCAGAACAACATCAAAATTTTTAGTATACATGCAGAAGTTGACTTAAAAGACTGCAGCTTAAGTTCTGGGAGAAAAATGCACTGTGATGAAGAACAGAACATTAATTTGCAAATTTAAAGGATTAAGAAGCATATACCTTTCTCATTTCTGTTTCTTCTTTTGTTACTAATTTTTTACTTTTAGTTTTCACGTCAGCTACAGAGCTGAATACTTTTCTTAATATATTATCTACATCTCAAACTTTTTCCTTTCCTTGCATTTTTTCCTGATTTTGTACAAATAAATCTGTCCTTATTTTCATTTGGTCCATCCCCTAGTAGAGCTCAGTAATATGAATGACCTTGAACAGTAATTGACTAATTTAGAAAACAGTAAGTAGAATCCAATATTTTTTCCTTTCTTTAACCAACTAACTAATTTTAAACTAATTAACAGTGTTCCTGTAAATTACTGCAAGTTATCCACTACCCTGCTGCTTTCTTGGATAATCTGCAATCCTGAGCAATAGTGATAGCAGCAGCACAGCAGCCTCCCCAGTTGTTTTGTTTGTGGACAAAGAGGAAATCATCCTTTCCCAGCTCATGGAGTGCATTATGTGAATCCAGGACATGTCATCCTCCCTGTCCATGTGCTGTGCAACTGATCCATGAGTGCATAACAAGTCTAAGATATTTCTGAAGCTATCGATTTACACAAGGCCATCTGTGCCTGGCCCAAAGCCACGTGTCCAGGTGTTCCAACTTGTTTGGTAGATATCTTTTCTTCCGTGTCAAATGCTTGCAAATAGTTTTCTCATTCCATTTTAAATTACTGGTGTAACTTTGATCTGTATATTCTAAATACAATACACTATGAACATCTCATTTGTTTGATCAAATTCAGACATGAATTTAGAAGTAGTCATTAGAAAAAATAATAGTGTGAAGTCACTTTAATTCTGTAATATCAATATGAGGGAAACCAGAACTACACTTCCAGTACTCTAATCATGTCTGATTTTTCTTCTTCTTTCATCTTACATAGCTATTGACAGTGCTGTAAAATACAAAAACAGTACACAAAATCAAAATGTTCACATTCATTATATATTGACAAGAAAACCCCACAAAAAAAATGAGGTTATGGAAGACTTCATCTGTTTAGGTTGCTGTTGTCAAAAGACTGAACAGAGAACTGTAGTTTTAATTGAAATAAATAAAAGCATAATGTCCAAGCTCTAATTTAGTCCAATGATCTTCTCAAAATGAATTCTTATGAATTGTATCCCCACAGATTATGGAACATTGATTCCATTGCTGTTACGAGATTATGTGTTTATTGTGTTTATTGGAATAGTCAGTATTGATTATTTCTGTACTGCATTGTAATATTTTGAATCTGGAGCACTGTATAAGACAAATATTTAAACCTGTAAGTTGGATGCTTTCTTTTTCTATGCTTTTTTTTTTTTTTGTGTTTGTTTGTTTTGTAATTTACCTTTAGACTTCTGATCTATGTGTTTAAGAGTTACATTTCTCATGAGGGTAATATAGTAGCCATAAATCGCTTTCTAAATAGCGAGAGACATAACAATATGCAATATGCTGTTGCCCATCAGTTTTAGGTCAAAACCTGTCAGCCACAGCCTCTACTTGTGAACAACTGAATGTATTTGTAATAGCTATCTTTGTGTCACTGCAATAATAAGTAGTAACAGATAGATCACCCTAACAGAAATCAAAGACAGTGACTACTAACAAAAACTATTTCCTTATTTTGCAAATTGCTTCCTCTATTTTTTCTACTGAAAATGGTGCAAAAATGTTTATACCAACTATTTGTATTCCTCTGCATACTTGACTGCATCTTTTATAATTTGCTCCATTAGTATGTATTTCACTGGTGTTTTGTATAAATAAATAATCAAACAAACAGAAAAATAGCCATAGGTTTTAACATCTATGAATATTTTTTAAAATCAGCTCACTGTGTGTTTTTTGTGTATGTATATATTGATTTCCAGTTTACAACCCAGTTTAAACTTAGGTGTAGAATCAACCAAAAACTTCAATTCTAAGACTATTAACACTTATCTTTTAGTTCATATCCTCCTTAAAATCAAACTGTTTGACAGCAGCAGTATTAATCATGTTGCCCTGAGGCTTACTGTGATCTGACAAGCAGCATGCATGCTAGACAATGCTTAAGGGTGCTCCCTTATGGCTCACTTCGTCTTTCAGGACACAAGAAGTGACTTCAAGTACAGAGTAGTAGCTAAGTGCCTTCTCCTATGCCTGTCCACATCCAGCTCAGGGAGCAAGGAGACTGCTGCAGATGTACAGAACAGTGAAGTTGTAGCTCTGCGCTGAAGGAAAGTGTGGCTCTCATAACTGTCTTCTGTCTATGAATAGGGAAGGTGTTTTATTTCACAATCAAAGTACAGTAATTTCAGGATTTTAAGCTGCACCATTTTGACTACAGTTTTGGTCTGAACCCAGAAGTGCGGCTTGTACTCCAGAGCGGCCAATATATGAGCAAAGTTCAGAAATTTCCCGACGCGGAAGTGAGCGAGCTGAGCTGAGCTTGCAAATTGAGCACCTGCCAAAAAAACACACGATTGTGCGATTGTTACAAATTGGTTACTCTATTGCGCAGCAGGAGGAGGTGGGCTCCTGCTGGCAGTGCGGCATGGGGGAAGGCGGACTTGGCCCCAGCCTGGGAGAAAGGCGGGCTTGGCTCCTGCCAGCACCATGGGGGGAGCAGCAGTCGCGAATTGAGCACCTGTCAGTAAAACCTGTGATCGTGTGATTGTTACAAATTGGTTACTTTGTTGCATGAAAGTGCGGTTTATAATCCAGTGCGGTTTATATATTGCCAAAGAACGAAAAATTGCTGACACCCAGTAGTGCGGCTTATAATCAGGTGCAGCTTGTAATTGTGAAATTACTGTAGTTTGGCTTAATTGCCTCTGAAAGCTGGTAATACTTGCCTGCAATGCATGATGTGCTACCTTTACAATTTTATTTTCAGTTTAAAAAGGAGATGTTTGGGGAAACCTCAATACCTATTGGGCTTTTTAATCTCTGGGTAAGTGTTGTGTGCTTCTGAAGATTATGGATTGAAATAATATGAAACATGCAAGTTTTCCACTATTACTTTTATTTGAAGCACTGGTGTTTCAGTTTAATGCTTCAAAAGTGATAGAATCAAGTCCAGAAAATTATTAATAGAAAAATAGAGAAAAATTCAACTGATTTGCTAATGTTCTTTGCTGTCCCCATTTTGAGTCTGCAGTTTAGGTAAAACTGATTAAATACTGATGATGCTTCCTCTGAGAGATATTACATTCTTCAGAAGTAATAATATTCAGCCTGTTTCAGCCTGAGAAAAGCACATAGAAGTTCATTTGGATTACGAGTTCTGTTTTTAAGGGTATTAACAGGCCTACATCCAAGAAGGTGATTATTTCAGTGCTTGTTGCTTAGGATTTATATTGAGGCACATGGTTGCTAACGTAAAACTATTTTGCTTCTTTAGGAAAAGATATTTAAGTACTTTAAGGCACAAAAACACAGAAATGGCTGCACTGGATCAAAGCTGTTCATTTTTCCTATATTCAACCTGTGGCTGGAGTTCGTAACCCTTTCTACAGAGAAAAAGGCAAAAATATTGCATTTACAGAATAATCATCTTAATATAGAAAATTTCATGTTAGGTTCTTCTTGTGAGACTTGATTTACATGCAAAGACTCTGCACAGCTGAAAATGAAGAAATGGTGACCTTTTTTTTGTTCTCTTGAGTAAAGAACACAATGACCAATAGAAGAAAAAAATAAAGAGGGGCTTACAAATTGACAATGACACCACTAGCTGACAGTGTCTTCTGAATAGTCAGTATTTGATGCATGTTGCCTAAACAAGTACAGAAAAGAAATTGGGTAAAATTCAGAATAAAATTTTAGGGAGATGATATGATCATGTCTGTCAAGAACATGAGAACCTTTTATATATTGTAAGGGGGAGCGCGAGACTTTTGAGATATTGAGTCATGTTAATTGCATGTCCTGGTACATGGGTTAGGTCTCAGTCGTGACAGTTCTGATATAAGGTATCTGAAAAGTTCCATGTTCAGCCTCTGATAGTAAACAGGACAAGCACTGCAATGCTGACTTTTAGCATTTCTTTTTGCACTTTGGAATTTACAGTTTCTGAGTCATAGCAGCCCAGTATATTGTCACTGCATAATTTGTTGTTTTATAAGCCCCCATTGTTATTTGTTTTCTAAGTTACAGAGTCCAGGACTTTTTTGGTCTTTGGTATGGCATTTTTTCTACATCTTTCCTTGTATTTGTAACATTGTGTTAAAATTCCTATATTAATTTCCTCTATTATTTCTGTAATCTTCCTGGGGTTTGGGTTTTTTGTGTGTTAGCAGGTTTCTTTCTCAGCACATGCATTTGATTTCATCTTCATTATAGGTAAAAGTAGTTGTGTTTTTTTCCTTTCAGTGTCTACTGAGTGTGTAGTTACCACGAAAATTGTATTTCCTAACGTGATTTTCAAAGTGGAAATGAAATCTGTGAGTGTTCTCTTGGTTACAGAGCAGAGCTCAGATACAAAGCACAGTGAACTTGCATGTCTTATACACTGATGCTTGTGAGATTGGACTAGAGGTTCTTGCTGTTATCTCAGCATCACTTGTTTCTCCCAAGAGATTCCTCTTTGTTGCGATAATAGAACTCCTAAGAATTGAGGTCACCCTATTTAACAGAGAGTGATGTGGTATTTGGAGAACCAGAATCACAGTTAGGCAACCAGATACTTTCAATCCATTCGTCCCTTCAGTTAGGTGTCTGATATGTTCTTAAGTGCTCAGGATTGTGGATTTCAAGCCTACTGAATTCCTTAATCTGTGATATTAGGTGTGTTTTACAGTTCCTACATTGTCTAGCAGGACACATTCATTATGAACAGGGTAAATGTTGCCCTAGAACTTCATCCAAGAATTTTCGAATTATGTAACTTTTGAATCTTCTAAAAATATAATATGTAAGCCTCATCAAAACCAGAAGAAAAACTAATTATATACATATTTTTCACTGTACTAGACATAAGTTATCCTTACCCTAATTCTGCAAGT
The DNA here is from genome assembly GCA_013186435.1 of Turdus rufiventris. Taxonomy (NCBI): domain Eukaryota; kingdom Metazoa; phylum Chordata; class Aves; order Passeriformes; family Turdidae; genus Turdus; species Turdus rufiventris. The sequence goes on along the minus strand of PYHW01010480.1, from coordinate 1,832,809 downwards.
TAAACATATGCTTTTTGCTATAAACTCGTTTCAAATATCAGACTTCAATTTTGACTAAGAAACTTAGACTGTTTATAATAAGTGTTAGGTCTGCAGGAATGACAGGTATTAAATACATAAGTTCCTGTTTTACTGATTATGTGAGCCACATGTAAACCTTTAATATAATGTGGCATATGTACATGACTGTGCTGCATTATGTTTTCTCTAACAAGGCTCTGTTTAAAGTTCCCATTTATTCACTGGCATTTTGACAATTCCAGAAACAGGTCTGGCAGGATTTTTAAAAATAAATATTCTAATCTATTTTATAATGCTGCATTTTTTTTTTCCATAGCAGTGTTCAACTCAGCTTTCCCATGCAGAAATGTTAATGTCTTTGATTACTTCATTTCAGGTAAAAATTCCCTCTAATTCACTTTTCCTTGACTTGTCTGCAGTAGGTATCTCCAATAGACTACCTTGATGAAAGGAATTGGGTAGGATGTAATGCTCTGCAAAAATTTTGCAATCCATGGTCCAAAATGTAAACAGAATTCTGTTTTAAGTTCTGCAATTCTTTGATTGAATAGAAAAGGGACCTACAATCATCATCTGGTCCACCTTATTATCACAGAATCACAAAATCATTTGTTTTGGAAGGAACCTTAAATATCGCCTAGTTCCCCCCCTCCTGTCATGGGCAGGTATACTTTTCACTAGACCAGATTTCTCAAAGCCTCTTCCAAATCAGCCTGGAACAGCTTAGGACAGGGCATCCACAGCTTCTCTGGCAACCTGTTCCAATGCCTCCCAGAGGCATTGAAGAATGTTTCCCTAATGTGTAATGCAAACTTACAGTCTTTCAGTTAAATGACATTCCCCCTCATCCTGTCACTATATGCCCACGTAAAATGTCCCCATCTTCCCATCTTTTTTGTAATGGAAGCCTGCTCTAAGGTGTCCCCAGAGCCCTTTCTTCTCCAGGGTGAGTATCTCCAACTCTCTAACTTGATGCCAACTGGTCTGTGTCCTTATGTTGGAGGCCCCAGAGCTGGATGCACTACTCCTGGTGGAGTCTCACAAGATCAGAGTAGGAGAGGAGAAACACTTTCCTTGGTCTTCTGGCCACATCGTTCTCAGATGCAGCCCACAACACAGCTGCTTTCTAGGCTTGCAGGTACATGTCACTGGGTTATGTTGGACTCCTCATCCACTTCCAGCCCCAAGTCCTTCTCCACAGGTCCGCCTCAATCCATTCTCCTCCCAGCCTGTATTTGTGCTTGGGATTGCCCTGATCCAGGTGCAGGATCTTGTACTTGGCCTTGTTGAACTTCACAAGGTTCAAATGGACCTACCTCTCAAGACTCTCTTGTACATGTCCAGTCCTTCTGGATGTCTCTCTTCCCTCCAGAATGGTGACCACACCACACCACACAGTTCAGTGTCATCCCCCTGTCCCTGTCACCAGCAAAGATGTTGAACAGTGCTGGTCCCAGCACTGATCCCTGAGTAGCACCACTTGTCACTGTTCTCCACTTGGACATCAAGCGATTGATTACAACTCATTGAGTTCAACCATCCAGCCCATCAAAGTGTTCAAGACTAATTCCTGTTCTTAAGACTCTCGAATGGGTCCTGTGCCACCATGAAATCCACTCCTTTGGATTTCAGGATTTTCCTAAGCATAAACCATCTACTGATCACACTGATTTGCTTTCCCTTTTAATTGCGTTTTTACTGATAAGCCTAGATTTGCATAGGGTCTTATATAACCAATTTGTACCAAGTATTATTTAAATATGCAGTGAATTTTACTTTTTCTGAAGAAACAGAATTAGGAAGACTTCAGGTTTGTGGTCTTGTTTTTCGAACCACTCTTTGAGTCTTGAGAGGATATGATTAAAAGCTTTATTATTAACGGAAGAATGAATATACCAGGATCACTGAGTGCAGAATTTGTATATAAGTTCTGCTCCTTCTGAGCAAGGGTATGGACTTCCATTCCTTTTTTCCTAACTGGGAGTACTATTGGAAGAGAGTCTAAATTTATGTCTGAATTTTCATCTGTTTAAAATCATCATAAGTCACTTTGAAGCAATGCAGCCCCTTACCCTGTTGGCTTTAAAAAAAGAAGAATAAACCTTACAAAAAGTATGTCTATTTTTGGAAGATATTTAAATGTTAAATAACCAGCTTTCTCTGGTATGAAAAACCTCTACTTGATAGAATAATATCTTTTTGCAAATACATTATTAGTTATTTATTGTTGTGGCTTCTTGATAGTTTCTTTAAACAATAATTATGTATTCTTTGTCCAAGATTTTTTCAATTCTTTTCCATAATTAAAAAATACTTGTGTTTTCTTGTGTTCTTTATCTTCCTTAACTCTCTTAAATTCCTTGTGCTCCATTTTGTAGATTATTTCACATGTATAAGTTACTTGTTAAACTGTCTCTCTCAGAAATTTAGGGATGAGTGATACAATTCAAATGGTTTTATTGATGCCAAAACAAAATATAAAGCTATTGAATTGATTCTAATAGTTAAGCAAGAGGCTCAGTATTAGAGTTATAGATTCACAGTCTCATTTTCATTGGAAACAACCTTAAAGTTCATAGAGTCTATTAAGTTGTCTGACCCAGTAGCAAAACCAGTAACTGTGAGAGAAAGGGAGAACTAAATCTCAGGATTCCATTGAGTCAGCGTTTCTTCTTTTTGTATGATTTGTTACTTTTTAAAGTTACTGCAGAAATCATTATAATGAATTGTCTATTTAGTTGGCATTTAATATTCACTTATCTTGTGTTGCTCTGGCTGTTCTGTCCTGCAGCTTTTCCCCTAGTGAACTGAAGTAATTTGCAATGCTGTCAGACTGCAAATGACTAGGAAAAAGAGCTAGTACTTATCTTACATTTAGGGCTAAAGGAGGGTAGCCTAGACATATACACCTGCTTTGGAAAATGCTGCAATTAAGATGGTTGCACTAATAATTTAGTGACTTTGTAGGTGTGTCCCTTCAAAACTAGTGCGGCTTTTTCATTTAATTTTGGCGATTTGCAATAGTGCATTTTGTTATTCTATTGCAGATCTTCTACTATTACTTGCATTTGAAACAGATTTTCCAATATATCTTCTGTAAGGAGAGCTCCTTGTGTTTGGTTTTTTTGTTTTTCTGACAGCCAGTTTTGTTTTTTTTTCTGGTGCCACTGAAAATCTTCATGACACTCAACAAGTCAATACTTTTAACAAGGTGACTCACTAGATTATTTTTTTTTTCTTGAAATTCAACCCTAGATTGGTGAATATATAATTTTTTTGTGTTGGACATGAAGTAAAGAATATGATGGGCACAGTTGCAGATTAGTTCCATAATAATATAAATTTGGATCATGTCTTGTAGGAGTAATTCAGGAGCTTTTTCTCCTCTTGTGGGTTTCCTGACTGGGGTCACTGAAATAATCCATTTTAATATTGTAAACTTTTACCTCAGCAATGCACCCCTGTGTAATTTACCTGATTTACATCATTTTTTGCTTCTTGCTCTTAGGTTTCCTGGTCTCCTACAGTATGTCAGGCACTGTCACCATGCTAGTCCCCCTGTCAGTATTACAGTCTTAAGAATCCTGTGCTTTCCTACTTAGGTGAGACATCCCAGTCCATACTGATCCTATTTTCCTTATTAATCCAGTGAACTCATTTATCTGATTTGATTCAGGCGTTTTAAACACTGTTGCAGCAAACATTTTTTCCTATGTTTTGAGAACTGAGCAATAAGCTTTTAATTTATTGTTTTCTTTCACCATGCTTTTATATGTTTACAATATTATTAAAGGAATTTAAACCCCGCCATTTTGCTTTGTATTTCTTGTATTGTTCAAGTAAGTAATTTCTTAACTTCTTTACTTCCCCGTCATTTCCACCAGTACAACATAAACTTTATGGTATTATTGTCTTAAAATCGAGTATGACTAAAAAGTATATATCCCATACTTGTTCACTATGAGATTTTAAAAAAGGAAATACAAAAGATAAAGAGAAACAATTAAATCTGAATTCCAGAGTCTGAGTGGAAAGCCATATAGGTATGAATGAGTGGAAAGCCACACAGGTATGAATATGAAATGTTTATGGATTGATATATGTTTTGTTGGAGGAGGCTGCAATTTTCATCAGACATAGTAGTACCAAAAAATTTCTTTTGTAGGTGCACTGAGAAATGCACATATGTAATACATCATATATGATTCTACATTTTTTTCTTGGTATCGTGAGGGACTGTTCTACACTTTCAAGAGACTGTGAAGATTATGAAATAACAGGATTTCCAGTTATAAATAAAAACATCTGTACAAAACATTAGAGGAAATGGCAGGATTGTTTTATTTTGTAAATACTTATAACCTACTTTAAATCTTCTCTAGTTTTCTAGGTATTGTAGAAGCCATTTTCATTGAGACTTTGAGGTTATTTGCATTAAATTCTACAGTAGTTTACATTCTCAGTCTCCTTTGCATGCTTGACAGTCCTTCAGATTTGAAATAATGATGAACCACACAGTTATTGTTTTGTTGTTTCAAACTTAGAATATCTTAGAAAGACAACTTAGATTTTAGCCCAGATCTGGATACATTAAAATCTCCATCACCTTCAAGCATGAAGTTTTCTGTTGGACTCTTTGGCTATAGCCTCCTGGAAATAATTTTGATTTGCTTTTTTTATTCAGTTCAAAGGTAAGGGCATTCAGAGAAAGAGTTTTGATTGTCTTTTTGGTCTGTTTAAATACAGGAGAAAACATCAAAACAAGCCATTAGATCATGACAGAAATAGAAAAAAATAAAATTAGAAGAATTTTCAGTATAAATAGATATATAATTACAAGCCCTTGAATGTATGTAATTACATGTACTCAAAAAACCTCTATCATTGACGTAATGAAAAAGCCATCATTTCTCTTCAAAAGCACTTCAGAAAGCAAAATTCAGACAGTCTGCCAGCGTATTTAATTTGTCCATCTCTCACAAAAAATTGTACCCTATCTTCAGTAAGGAAATTGGCCTCCTGTCAAAAGTGAAGTAATTACAACAATTTCTCAGAAAAAAGAGCATTTCTCTCATAATTCCTTGGAATTAAAATTGTAAATATTTCTCTTCCCCCTTGCTCCCTCATCTGTTCAATTTCATGAGTATATAGGTCCCTGACCTTGGCCTGATTGACAAGGGAAGTTAAAGATGCAAACACTTACTATTCCTTTCCACACATCAGTGAAAGGGTGTTAGGAATATTAAGTGGATGAACACAGCTTAACTAATATTTAAATTATGGAAGGTAAGAAGTATGCCATTTTATAGTAAACAGTTTACTTAATATTATTTTTTATGTTAATGAAAATCTGAAATACTATTATTAGAAGAAAAAGCATTAATTTTTTAACATACGATAAACACGTGTCAGTATATTGTGTGCTTGCTACTGGCGTTTATTTTATTTGGTTACAATTAGCAAATATTAGTAAATATGAACCTATAGACTGGTTATGCCCTCCATGTTCCCTGAACTATTTTTTTTAAATACAGTTTTATACTGTCTCCTCTTTTTCCAGCCTCCACATAATAACAAGAGGGCTGCTGTTTCATTGGCAATATTGTGCATTCCATATGCCAGGTTATGAATTTTATTAGAGAAGTGAAATTGAACAGAATGTGGAAGTTGTGAAAAATTATTAATAAAAATTATCAGCAAAAATAAGATTGCTTTCAAGTTGGGAATTAAGTGTTCTCTAGATGCATTCACAGTTTTTATTTTCTTAGAGACCTTAATATTCATACTGAGATCCCAAATTGGACAATAAAATATGTTCTAAGAAGCAGACTAAAGGAGAGTTAAATAATCAGGCCATATTGCCTAGGAGTGATTTCTTTAATTCTCATTTGAGCTTCTCTTTCTAGCTTCTGTGTTTTTTGAAGACTCTTACACATAAACCATAAAAAGTGTCTTGATCTTAAAGCTTGCATTTCCTCCCTACTACAATATATCATTTTTCCTATCCTCAGTCTTTCATTACTTTCATTTCATTATTTTATTTGAAGAAAGTATAACCAAGAGTCTCATTCAGATTTTAGTTTCAAGGCTAAAGTTCATCAAGATGAATAAGGTTCTCACATTATTTTTATGCTGGTCATGGGGGAAGATTGAAAAGAGATGAAAAGATGAAAAGAAGGTGGAGTATCCTACTGGACATCAGTGAAGTCATCATAGTCCATTGGATCTGATGAGGGGCATCCCAGAGTCCTGAAGGTATTGACTGATGAAGTTCCCAAGCTGCTTTCTATGATATTTGAAAGGTTACAGCAGTCAGTTGATGTTCCAGGCAACTGCAAAAAGGGAAACATATATATTTTTAAGAAGAGAAGAAAGAACAACCCTGGAAACTACTAACCTGTCATCTCGCCTCTATGCCTGGAAAGATCATGGAACAGATTCTCCTAGCAATTGTTCTGAGGTGCTTGGAGAACAGGGAAGTGATTTGGGACAACCAGCACAGCTTCACCAAGGGTAAGTCCTGCCTTATCAAGCTATTGATTTCCCATGATGGAGTCACCTCATCAGTGGTTGAGGGATGGGTTACAGATTTCATTTATCTGGACTTCTGTAGAGCCTTTGACATGACCATCTGCACATCCTTCTCTTGAAATTGGAGAGACAGGGGTTTGATGGGTGGACTGTTTGGTAGGTAAGGAATGGGTTTGACAGTCACAGCCAGTGGTCAGCTGATGGACATCAGTGACAAGTTGTGTCCCTCAGGGCTCCATACTGGGGCAAGTGTAATTTGGTATCTTCATTAACGACATAGTCAAAGGGATCGAGTGAACTCTCAGCAAGTTTGCAGATGACACCAAGCTGAGGTGGTTTGACACACCTGAAGTACAGGATGCCATCCAGAGGAACCTGGACAAGCTGGAGAAATGGCCCCAGGGAATCTCATGAGGTCTAACAAAACCAAGTGCTGGTGCTGCACCTGGGTGGGGACAGCCCTAGTATCAGCACAGGCTGGGCATGTGTTGGTGGTGTCTCAGGAGCTTAAAAGTCTTTGTAGTCCAGCCTGAGCACCAGAGAAAGAGTCAGGAGTTGTCTTCTGCAGTTTCCAGAGGTTGTTTATTTTATCTTATCTAAGAAGTTCTTTCCCTGACCAGCTGAGATCCACTCACCAAGTCAGTCCAAGGCACACTGCCCGCCTTCAGGGCGGTATTATCTTTTTATACTACAAACTACATAAACATTATTTACAGTTATCTTCCAATACCTATCACTTATATTTCACAGTCTAGTTCTACTCTAAACCAATCTAAAAATGCCAACTTCACCCAGAAGATGGATGCTAAGAAGAAGGAGAAAGAAGGACAGAACATGTCCAAATTCCTCCATCTTGATTCTAGACCCCTATTCTAAAAAATCTTTAAAATCTACTTTTTCACCTTGTGATAAACTAACTTATACTCTACTTATTTTTTGTGGCTTGTAACTCTTCATGGAAAGGTGGTAATTTTTCCCAGGGACTAAAATCAAAGGCAGAGGGGTCTTGGGCTCTGTGCCAAGGCTTCTGAGCCCCCTGCCAGGGTCTCAACCCATCCAGGACAGCCAGAGGGATGTCCTGGATTCCCACAGGCATGAATAGACCCAGAGCAGCCCTGCCCAAAAGGACTTGGGGGTTGTGAGTGAGAGGCTGGACATGCCCCAGCCATGGCACTCCCAGCCCAGAGAGCCAAACGTGTCCTGGGCTGCATCCAGAGCCCCGTGGGCAGCAGGGCAGGGAGGGGATTCTGCCCCTCTGCTCTGCTCTGCTGAGACCCACCTGGAGCACTGCACAGGAGGGACAGGGACCTGCTGGAGTGAGCCCAGAGGAGAGACACAAAGATGGTCACAGGGCTGGAGCACCTCTGCTGAATGGAAAGATTGAGAGAATTGGGGCTGTTCAGCCTGGAGGACAAAAGGCCTAAGGGCTACCTAATTGTGGCCTTCCAGTACCTGAGGAAAGCCTACAAGAAAGATGGAGAGCAGCTATTTACAAGAGTGTCTTGGTTTAAGACAGTCTGAAGAGGAACACGATAAAATTAATTCCCCCTGTTTATATGTTTAACCAATCCCTTTCCACAAAAAAGGAGAAAACAAATACAAGCAGGTATAAGTGAAAAAAAAAATGACAGCATGCTAACAAATGAAACTGTAACAGCAAACCCCAGCAAATAGATACAAAATTTTAAAAACATACTCCCTGAGAACCAAGAGAAACTGAAAGTGCTGGAAATTCCTTTTTTGGGATGGCGCCCTCTGCAGGCAACTCTGAGGGGAGACAAAGAGAAAATGTGGCGGCAAACCCTCCCCCCAAAATGGCGGCCTTTGCAGGCAACAAGACAGTCTAGGAGACAATGGGAAATGATGGCAGCAAACCCTAATGAGAAGGTAGGAGATATGGAGGTATTCTAATGGCAGATGAAGACTTGCTGGCTCATGCTGGGTCAGCTCTGCCACCCGCTGCCTCCTCCTGCCATGTGCAGGACTCCACCAGTGTTGGTGCTGGTGTGTACAGGGGAAAGACCTGTTGGCACTAACCTGTCCCCTGAGACTGGCTCAAGCTCCAGGCTGCTGATAGGGTTTGCAAACTTCACTCCAAAACAGGTTTTGCTTGTGAAATACACTTTTCCTTTGTGGGTGGTGTTAAAAACCCAGAAAAAATCCCAACCACCTGAAGCAACCCTCTCCAAAGCAGAGCCTTCACATTCTGCAAATGCTTCAGTGAGAGAGAGTGCTCCCTGCTTCCGGCCTGCAAATTAAAAAGGGATATAAGCAACACCCCTCTTCCCTCCCTACAATCCCCACTTCAGGATTCTCGTTCTGGCTGTGGTGCTGGATCATAAAGAGGCAGAAAGGTTTTTTTGGGGCACAGGTAGATATGGAGTACAATAATGTTTTGGGTTACCCAAAACAACATGGATTTGGATAAGACAGAACAAGTGGCAGCGGCTTCAAACTGATGTAGAGTATTTAGAACTATATATTAAGAGTATATATTTAGAGTATATAGATATTTAGAATATGTTCTTTACAGTGAGGCCAGTACCTGAACAAGTTGCCCTAAGAAGTTGTGGATGCACCAGCACTGTGAGTGCTCAAGTCTAGGCTCAATGGGACTTTAAACAACCTGGTCTAGTTAAAGTTATCCATGGACAGGGCAGGAGGCTTGAAACTAGGTGATCTTTAAGGTCTCTTCCAACATAAGCCTTCTACAGTTCTATAAACCTTCTCTAATTCTATTGTAGCTTCTATTCCCACATTGTCCTCTCATTAGATACCAGTGACAAGAGCATATCACCTCCCTCTGCACTTCCCCTGCAGAGGAAACCATACAGAGCAATTAGATTCTCTCAACTAAACAAAGTTTGGCATTATTCAAATTCAAATCTCTGAGTTCTTTTCAATGGAGCTAGTCCTGATTTTCAGTTTGAACATGTTTATAGGTTTTTCTGTGTACATTAACACAGAAAAACAGTTTGAAACAATGTTCTTAAAATTATAATATTTTAATATGTTTATTACTATTTCTGATTACTCTTCATTGCTTAATGTTTAATTTTAGCATTTGAAAATTTAGTGCCACATCAGAATGACTTGCAACTACAGCAGATTTCAGAGCCTTCTGAAACAAAATCCAAGATGATAACAGATAAAAGAGCTTGTATGCATGTTGCAGAGCAGCTGAGAGCTCAGAGCCTCCAAGAAGAGCAGAGAGCCCAAGACACTGAAAAGGTGACTGCTTATTTTTATAGATGTATGAAGAAATACTTTCTGAAGATTATGTGCTTAATGAGTTAGTTTAAGCTAGGGTGAAGGCTTTCTGATTCTGTCCTACACACTCATGTTTATACAAGAAAAAAGAAAAGCAGTGTGCATGGAAATAAAACCAGTATACTCTCACAAGACCTTAAAAACATTCCTATTCAAAAATCACTTAATGTTAAGTTTTAAGTATTTGCATATTGTCAAGCATG
>PYHW01010480.1:1783093-1822734 GCA_013186435.1 Turdus rufiventris | reverse complement strand
CAAAGTGTATGTACGACAACTTGTATGCATTTGAGATGTCCTTGTAAAAGAGTTTTGTGTCATTCTTCTTTTGTGAAGATGGAGCGTCGTACAAAAGCAGGAAAATGACAGTGGAAGGGCATCTATAGAAGGTATGGCCTCAGAACATCTTGTACATCTGTGTAGTTATTCTGATGTAGTAAAAAAGGAGGAACAAATTTCTTTAGAGATGGGAACACTCATCCAAAGCTGAGTTTATATTTCATATAGAGGAAATGGCCAGATATCAGGGCGTTAACAAAGTCATTGACTAAGCTGATATGTGTTTTATGTGGCTAATGAAGGAAGAGGGTCTTGTTTTGTTTATATAACTGTTCTGTTGCCATTATATGAGCAAGAATGGCAAAGAGATGCCTCTCATATATCTAGACAAGAAAATACAAGCAATAGCAAAATACTCAAAAATTTTAAAGATATATATTTTAACTGGTTTTGACTTTGTGTACAAAAAACCCTTTCCTACTCCACTCCACATTTACCTGCATGTATCTGTAGTACACTTCAAATGCAATTTGTGTGTTTGTTACTCTCAATGATCTGAGACTCACTATTCAGCAGTAAAGTTATGTAGTGGCAGTCCCTGTTTCTCTGCTGTATTGAAACCTGAAACAGGCGCCATACTAGAACTAGAATTCAATGAAAACCCTTAACTGCATATAAGGCACTGAGCAAAAACTTTTTTTCTTTAAAGATGAGCTTGTATTACACCATATTATTTATTAATGCAGATAAAGCATGTAAAGATGTATAATTTTCTGATAATGGTAACTGAAAGATGCATGTTAATCCTCAAATATTGAAAATCAACTAGGATATTGATAAGGTGTCAAATTATTTGGAATTTATGGTGATATGTTAAATCAATTTTACATCATCTACTTCTTGATATAAAAATTGTGATTTTTTAGTAAAGTGGCTGAGAATGTTTTTGGTCAAGGTTTAACTGTGAACAAAAGGTAGAGAATATTTTTGCTTTCACAACATTTTAGTGATTCACTTTAAAAAAGAAGAAAGAAAAAAAAAAAAAAGAAAAAATAAAAGAAAGAAAGTAATTTTCCAGGTCTGGAGCCTGATAATCTCTTTCTTCTACCTTCTTCCTGGAAGGTTGTTTTCCTTCTTGCTTAATTATATTTTCTTCCTATGTACGTAGAGCATTACTTCAGAATTATTGGGCATTGTATTAGGGCCAAATGTTGTCTTTTGTTTCAACCTACGAATTTGAGCACAAGGTATTGAATATTCAACATTGCTTAGGAAGAAGGAGACAAAATAAAACAGTAGCCAAAATCCAAACAGCCATTATACAGGTTCCGAAGCCACCAACAAGACCCACATAAAAACTAGTGGAGCCAAATAGTTCTTGAACGAGAAGAGAGAAGCAAAGGCAATTTTCATCAATATTCTTTTTATGTTAATTATATTAACTCAAAAAAACATGATTTCTGGGAGCATTTAATCTTACAAATACTGTACTTGCACCATCCAAAAGCTTCTGTTAAAATTATATAGTAGACTCAACCAGAAAAGATTGGGCTGAATATTTATAAGATTATGATTTTGCATTTGTTTTTTAATAAAAATTGCTTTGAGGTAGGAAGTTCTTATTGAATAAATATCATAAATATGTCTAATTTCATCGCTGAAACTATTTTAGCTTTTAGTCTACTGAGTATAACATGTGAAATAAAAACATGGATGTTGTTTCCCGATTTGTGCATGCTGAAATTTTGTACCATGATATTTGAACTCTTCTGTAACACACTATGAAAATGTCTGCTCTACTAATTTTTACTGGTCAACAGTGGCAGATGCACTGAAATAGCGAGTATATTAACAGAGTTGCTTGATTAACTATCAGGGATACACTCACTCTACCTAGAATAAGCAGATCATAGTCCAGAATAACTTGTTTCAAGATGTTTTCTGGCTAACAGATATTATCTCTTTTGCGGAGTGAGGATCTCTCGCATACTCTGCCTAGAAAGACTCTGCCTAGAAAGACTTGGGGTGCTGTGGGTGAGAGGCTGGACATGGCCCAGCTACGGCACTCACAGCCCAGAGGCCTTGTGGGCTCTGGGATTGTTCAGCCTGGAGGGCTACTTAATTGTGGCCTTCCAGTACCTGAAGGGAGCCTATGAGAAACAAGGAGAGCAGCTATTTACAAGAGCAGAGAGTGACAGGACAAGGGGGTATGGTTTCAGACTAATAGAGAGTAGTATTTATATATATATATATATATATATATATATATATATATATTTATAAATATATAAAAAATATTTACTGTGAGATTGGTAAGGCACTCTATTGGGTTGCCCAGAGAAGTTTGGATGCCCATCCCTGGAAGTGTATAAGGTCCGGTTGGATGGAACTCTGACCATCTGGTATAGTGAAAGGTGTACCTGGCCATGGCAGTGGGGTATTTGCAATTGTCTGTTACGAGACTTAGTTACTACCTTTTTTTTTCCTTTTTTTTCTTTTTTTTTCTGATTTTTTATTATTTGACTCTCAATGTCTTCTCACTTATTCCTGTGATTGCAGTTCTTCAAAGTATGGGTACTTATAACAGGCTGCCTAGGTTCTTTGTTCATAGTCAGTAAGAAATAGGCCCTTGTTAGTTAAATTCCTTTATTTAAAACAGTTGAGTCACCCTTAACAGCCTGATTCTCTTCATTGACAATGTAGAGACCCCCACTGAGCTCAGCTACAAGCTCAGCTCTATGTATCTGTGAGGTGAAAATTATCATCTGAAAGTGTCATATGATGGGGAATACACAATCACCTCAAAGTTCAGCACAATTGGACCCATTAAGGAGGGACCATTCTTTGTCTCAAAATGGCCACATTACAGAGACTTTTGAAGTGTGAATTTTACTACTTGTCAGAGTTGAATCTTTTGCTGTTACCTAGTTCCCAATAGTACAGTAATTTCATAACTATAAGGCACACCCTTTTGACTAAAATTTTACCCCAAACCTGGAAGTGCACCTTATAGTCCGGTGCACCTTATATAATGTACAAAGTTGCGAAATTTGCCAACCCGGAAGTGCAAGCCCGCAACATTCCTGAGCCAAGCAAAGCCTCCCAGTGGTGGCATTGGGCCAGCGCCAGGCCAGGGTGAGCCCGGAGGCATCGGGGCAGTGCCGCCACAGGAAGAAAGCTGTCAGCAGCGGAGCAGCCTGGACGTGGCGGGGAAAGCCCGGTGGTGCAGCCCGGGTGGAGGGGGGAAAGCCAGCGGCATTGGGGCAGTGGCAGTGCAGGGTGAGCCCACCAGCATTGGAGCAGCGGTGGTGTGGGGGAAAAGCCCAGGGGCTGTGGGGCTCCTGGTGTGGCACGGGGCTGCCGAGTGCTGGGGTGGCATAGGGAGGGAGGGAGTGAGCCGCGGCAGCTCCAAGCCGCCCCGAACCACCACCGCCCCGAGCCCTGCCTCGCCAGCTGGGGGCGGGCGGGAGTGCCAGGGCCCGCACACAGGGAGGGCGCTTGGGACTGCGTTAATAGGCTACACCAATCTGAAAAAATGTTTGCAAATTGAGCACCTGTCAGTAATTAATTACTTTGTTGCAGGCAGCGCAGCTCCTTGCTGCAAAAAAATAATGCGAGCCGTCAGCTGAGCCACGAGGGGGGGCAGGAGCAGCCAGCCCCCGGCCGGCAGCAGCCGCACAGGGAGAGAGGGAGCGAGCAGCACCACGCCGCCCTGAGCCGCAGACAGTCCTGAGCCACCCCGAAATGCTGTGAACCATGGCGGCCCTGAGCCCCCCTGACCCGCAGCAACCCCGAGGTGTGAGCCGTGGCCACCCCGAACCGCGGCAGCCACGAGCCACACCTGCCCCAAGCCCCACCTTGCCAGTTGGGGACGGATGGGAGTGCTGGGGCCCGCGCACAGGGAGGGTGCTTGGGGCTGCGTTTAAAGGCTACACCAATCTGTGAAATATGTTTGCAAGTTGAGCACCTGCCAGTAAACCGCACAATTGCAGGATTCCGTTACTTTGCGCGTGGCACGGATCTTCGCAGCAAAAAAAGTGCGCCTTATAATCCAGTGCGCCTTATATGATGTACAAAGTAGCAAAATTTACCGAATCCCGGAGGTGTGCCTTATAGTCCGGTGTGCCTTATGGTCATGAAATTACTGTACTTTCAGGATTACTTCGTCAAATTACAGATTTCTCTAAATCTGTAGGTTTCTTTTCTTACACTTACTAAACAAAAGTTGTTTGCCTTCATTAATATCCCTGAAAATATTAATAGATCCTGGAACTTTGATACAAGCTATAAGTTAATTAATAAAGAGTGTATTTTTTAAATTACACTAATAAGGCATTGTGTGAAATGGATATAGACGAGTTAACAACTTTCACAACAGTAAAATTTTTTCAGGGCAGGAATGGGAAATCCCCTAACTCGTTTCTATTTCCCAAGCACACTAAAATGTCAGAAAAATATCTTGGGAAAACAAGAAAATGTTTAACTCATTAAATGTTTAGTCTTGGGATTGTATGGATGCTTTATCCTGGGCACTGAGATATGGTGTGGAAACTCCATTACCGAGAGTGAGAAGGATGAAACTAAATGAAAAATATCAGGAACAGGGACCTCTCTTTCAGCACTGTCAAACTGTACTGTCTACTCATAAAGTAATTTCCAGATTTAATACAGCTGTTTTTTGCTAAATTGCATCACTGAAGTTCAATTTGCCATAATCTGTAGTCCCTTACTCTGATGTCAGGATGTGTACCTTTGTCTTAGCCACTGAAGTTCCTATTTCAGGCATGATTCATGAGGTTCTATAACTATTCTAAATGACTACATGTTCATTCTATGTTATTAGGTAATTTAAATGAAGTGATCTTCTAGTTAGGTCTTAAAGAATACTGACAAGGTATAATTGACATAATAATATTTATGTTGAGCTTTATCAGTACCATGAATTTAATTCAGTAGTTTTCAGTTATGCAAACATAATGAGAAATTAGCTATCATTAAGAATTATCTCATTCATTGGTTTTTGTTCACCTCTTGTTAAATTTTGCCACAAATTAGCTGAAGACTTTATGAGAAATTAATGAATAGGCATAGAATTACACACAAAGAAGACACAGAGGTAAAAGATCTTCCTTCAATGATGCCAGCTTTTAATGTATTAATTAATTATGTATAGATGCATAGAAGATTTCAAACTGGAACCTGATGACAGAAATTTTAAAAAACATGAGATAAATGAAGCTCAATGGAAATATTTTTTTCTGTGATTATGATGATTTATAGTGCATTTTTGTTTCTGGTTGGATATGGTTACAACATTGTTCCCATTTGCTTTTTTCAGGATGTTTATGTTTGCATGTTAAACTCTGTATATATCAACAAAGAAAACAGTATTTCTGATCATAACTATGGCAAAAGAAAGATACGTGTCTCCCACACACTGCTCAGTGGAAAATTCCTTACTCAATGGAATCCTTAAACATGCAGGTGTTCTTTTATAGACTGGTCTGGCTGTTATTTCTTTGACATGACTTCAGTAGGTTAGCACAAATTCAGAAATGTTTGTTTCCATTGCAAAGAAATACTTTTTCTTCTGCATCTAGGGGAAAATAAAGGATTCATATTTGTTGCTAGGTCTGTGCATAGGCTCTTAGTTTAGCATAGGCTCTTTTAGTGCATCTAATCTTCTTAAAGCTGTACATTTTTAATTTCTAATTCCAGTTTCACCACCATACTAGCAAGATAAAGTGTACTGTAAAGTTATATAACAGTGACTATATGTAAGCAATAGTTGTACAGAATCATCTTCAGGTTTTAAAGAGTACATATCTGTCTTTTTCTGGTACTCTCTTGGGGCCCTATTGATAGTATTGATAGTCATCGATGCTGCACAAAAGCAGTTTGTTTTCACAGTAACAAAGTTTACGACTATAGAGGCTTTGGTTGGAAAAGGAAAGAAAAGCATTGGACATGTTGCTGAAGTCTTTTGCACTATCATCTCCTATTCCACAGTGATCTTGCTTTGTGACTCAAAAAGGAAGTTTGGCTGCAATGACACTAGAAAGATAGACCTATTTCCAATTGTTTTCACTTCTTATATATCCATAAACTGCATGAATGATTCATAAGTCATGGAAAACGTATTTGTTCTAGCTAGCTGTGAGAGAAATAGGGTGAATAGCTTAATGAGAAACAAAAAAGAAAAAAATAAGGAGGGGTAAATAGCAGCAGGAAGAGAGAAAGAAGCAAGCTTGGAAATGCATCTCTGTACAGTCTGGGTGTCCATATAAGCAGAGTTTTGCTTAGAGAAGTAAGCTAAACATGGGGAAAGTGAAGTCACTAAGAAGAGACTTGAAGGTTAAGGAAAACACAAGAGTTCAACATTCAATTTTCCTTAACTGATTTATGATTGATTGGAATTAAAATCTAGTCCTGCTGTGTATGTTGATGAGAAGGTGATTGCATGTAAATATTCTGAAGATATTGACAGTGCTATGATTAAATATGTCTGAGAAAGATTGAGTACTAGTGGCTGTCTTTTTTTAAGTACGAAGATCATAGCTCGATTTCTGCTTCAAAAGAGCTTTCTACCTAATTCTAAGAATGAAGTGTGAATCAAAATTATTTTATATTTACTCATCTAAGTAAGGATTCATGTAAATTGGTGTTTCTGGGTCGTTCTTTTCAAGGCAAATGGGTTATTTTTGAAGGAGGTAGCATTTTAACCATCGAGAATTAGTTTATACACCCCTTTAATTAAAGGGGTTGTGACAGGTGGAACTCCTCAGTCTTCCACAGATAAAGCTTACTTTGGTTCACTCAACTTTCAATGCACACAAGGATGTTGACTCTATTGTCCAGGCTATCGCTTTGGGGTATGGATAATTGAGTGGCCAGAGGCAAGAAGACCATCTGGTCACCAGTGGTGTATAATGCCTGTTAACAAGTTCTTGACTCTGTTCCCTAAATGTCCTTTGAGTCTGGAGAACTTGGAAATCACGTAACTTAAAAGTACACTTAGCTTTTCTCTGTTTTTTCCCAGGTTTGCTGTTCTGATTTCTTTCTGTCATTTTTCTATCTCCAATCTTACTTAAGAAGTCGTAAGTCTCACTGGCAGCTGTTCATTGTCTTGTTATATTCTGGGTTTTCTTTGGTTACTTAATACTAACTGTCAGCTGCTTGATCTGCAAGAAACCAGGTGTTAAAATCAGCTTTTGCTTGGGACTAAATTACCTATGATTGTCTTTCCGTGACATTTGTTCACTAAGGTGGAAACTTGCCTAATTTTCTCCAGATTTCATATTCCAATACTGTTTTTATCTTGGTTTTGTTACTCCTTTTCTTTTGACAGTGCTGTGCATTTCATGTGCACAGCTATTCTTATTTTGGCTATATTAGAATACAGTTGAACACCCAAATAAAAGTATCAAAGTAGACTACAAATGAAGAAATGACTGTGAATAGCCAAACCCAAAACTTCCTTTTAATTTCATTGTTTGGCATTTGGTTTGAATGTAATCTTTCTACATGCTTTTCAATTTCAGCAAGCTAAGCTGTTAAGATATCTAATACAGAATTTGAGTTATACTCTGAATTATTTTAAAGGCATTTTTCTATGTCACATTGCCCAGCTGAAGTAAGAAGTTGCGTTAACAAAATTGTTAGTGTCAGTGTCAGACAACCACCCCTTATATTGTCTAGGCATTTGAATTGAGGAGGTTTTTTAATCCAAACAAAGATGACATTATTGGAAGTTTTGACTTCACGAAGAAAGACTTTAACCTTTTAAGTAATCTGATTGAAACCAAAGCTCCCTGATGTTTATCTTAATTACTTAATACGTGTTAAATGACGTGTTGTCTGGCATATGTCAGCTAATGCTGTAGGTTGGGATTTTTTTTAAATCACCAGCTCACCTAATGCCATAGGACAAACATTTTCTTTCAGTTCCCTGACTTTCATTGTCTTGTCTCATGATACCATGTTTTCCAAGTGTCATTTGAGACTGCATGCAATTTTATCTTTAATGTTAAGCTGAAAGAAAATATCTTAATTCCTAAAAAAATCATAAAAATAAAAACTAATCAGAAATCTTTTTTTCTTTACAAAATATCATAAAATTAATCTTCTAGAGATATAGAGGTGTAGGTAAAGAAGCCCAGATCCAGTTATATCCACCCTGCACTGACCAATACTTTAACATACATCATACATTTATTATTTGCCACAGCCTTTCCTGTTGTTTTCCTTAATACCCTAACAGGATGCATACTTAATAACTAAGTTTTCCAGGAAAACATGATTTTCTGCTTAAAGAAATTTGTCATATTTTCCTTACATAAATACAAATAAGTATTGAGTCTTTCCTAGAACATTATTTTGGTGTTTGAAACAATTTTTAAGGAAGCTGGCTATGCTCAGCTCTTCTTAACATTTTGTTCATTTCAATGTTGAAAAAGTTTATGCTTATGATGTATGTATGTGCTTGCATGACTAAAATTAGATACGATTCATTAGAGTCTTGTTTTTCTTTTTCCAGTGGACAGTGTAGTATGTTTCTCATACCCAAAGGATTTTTAGGGGAAAATAAGAATCTTTTAATAGTAGACTAGGCTGCTAATAAGTGATATCATAAGTACTGACAGAGTTTTTGTGCTGTAGATATGCGTGCATACTGTGTTCACCAAGTTTGTCTTGAGCAGTGCACAGTTTATTTTGTAATCAGATTATTAGTTCAATCGTATTAGAGTACTAAGGGAATACTCTGAGGGTATTCCCTTAATCCCATTCATTTGGTAGGCAGAAAAATGGCAAATAGCAGAAACAGACATTAGGCTCAAGAAATATTACCTTGCTCTCTGCTCCTATTTTTGCAGCTATGGAATCCGAAAGACTTTGCTTGAGTATAAAGGTGGAAGAAATCAAAGCCAAGTACTGACACTTAAAAGTCACAGTTTTCTCTCCTGCCCTCATAAATGTTGAGAGCCATTTTACCGAATAACCATTTGGACCCATAGGAAGGTTACATTCATGGAATCATAGAATCGTGAAGGTTGGAAAAGACCTCCAAGATCATCAAGTCCAACCTTTGATTAAATACCACAATGCCCACTAAACCATGTCACAAGTGCCACACTGTACTCATTTTATGAATGCCTCCAGTAATGGTTATTCCACCACTTCACTGAGGAGCCTAATCAAATGCTTAACCACTCCTTCAGTGGAGAAATTTTGTCTTTTACCCTTCCCAAGTCTGCTTTGGCACAATTTGAGGTAATTTCCCCTTGTCTTGTAATTTGTTGCCTGGGAGAAGGGTCTGACCCCCACCTGGTTACACCCTCCTTTGAGACAGTTGTAGGAGAGTGGTAAAGTCTCCCCAAGCCTTCTTTTCTCTAGGCTAAACAACCCCAGCTCTCTGAACTGCTCTTCATGTCATTTATATTACAGACCCTTCATTGTCTTCATTGCCCTTCTTTGGATACACTCCAGCTCTTGCAGTGAGGGCCCCAGAACTGCATTCAGAATTTGAGGTGCAGCCTCACCAGTGCCAAACACAAGCTGATCCCTGCCCTGATCCTGTTGACCACACTATTTTTATGTAAGTCATTATATGTATATTTTACATACTATATTGGTAGACTACTTCCTATGCATATTAAAAAGTTTCAGCCTTTCTGCCAAGCAGTCATTGTGGCTGCAATTTTTTTAGTGAAATAAATGTGCCTGGAAATATTGTCATGGAGGCCAGCTGGCATAAAATATTTTGTTCATATTTTTAACTTGTCCTGCCCTCGAAAATACTGTAGTTGCATGCAGACAACCCACTGGAAGTAGGTTCCCTGTGCATGTTTCCAGATTTTTATTCAGTCTGCAGTTCTTCAGGAGATTAGCAGACTGTTTGGACCAAATCTCTATCAGGAACTATTCAAAAAAATTACCAGTATAGACAATGAGGTCCCAATGCCTGGGAATGTTTCTAGATTTAAAGCCAAGTATATAGTCATACAGCTGTTGCTGTCTCTATAGAATTCTCTGATAATTTGAGATTCTGAGGAAAAACAATTTCATCCATTCCATTTACTACCTTCAACATGAATCAAATTGACTACTTTCACTTACATATTTTGAAAAAAAAATACAGCACCTGAAGTTTTTGGGGGTTTTTTTACATTTCAATGGGTGTGAATGCTCTGAGATATATTAACAAATTTATTGTGAAATGTTTTCATTTCATCATCATCATCTCAGTAGTTAAGCATCATAACACAATCTCTGCTTAATCTTGAATGAGAAACAAAGTTTAACCTCTCAGTTTTGGCAGTACCTATTTTGGAAGATTTGTACATTAACAAAGTGAATACCAAGCAATCTTCTAACTAGTGCCAGACAGGACTTAGTGAAGGATAGATAACTATCATCCTACAGGAAATATTTCTGTAAAATAATTTAATCCTTGCCCAATCTTGTTTGGCAGATCTGTAATGAAAATTAACTACAACTTTAAGAATAGTAACTTTTCCAGTCCACAAGCTGCAGGATTCCATCATGGCATTGACAGCCACTTCAAAAACATGGAAGTATAACATATAAATAGAGATTATGTAATTTTTAGACATGAGGAGACAGTGGCAGAGAAAAATGTGAACAATTATAATGGTGAGGGTCTAGTGAACACAATTAAGATACAAAGGTTAAGAAAAATGAAACTTTGCATAAGCAGCCAGTAGAATAATCTACTATCACTAGTGATAGTGAACAATTTTGACTTCTCAAATATCTTTTGATGAAAGAAATGCAACAAAATAAAATTACCAGATTCCGTATTAGGAGACTTCATCTCTGAAAATCAATATGTATTATTTCACAGAAGGGGAGCCTAGGATAAAACTAAAAGAAAATATGTATCTCCTTAAATACACTACAGTATTATAGTAACTACACACTCCTCCAATGCAGGAGGTATATAGTGTATAAATCAAAGGCCCAAATAAACTGTAAGTTCTTGTTTGACCTCAAATATAAGAAGCAAGCAGAAGAGGTCAAAAAGCAGAAGCAGGGTCAAATGCAAACATCGAATGGAAGAGAATTGGAAAAAAACTTAAACCAACCCAGAATACAGTAATTTCACGGCTATAAGGCGCACCCTTTTGACTAAAATTTTCCCCCAAAACCAGAAGTGCGCCTTATAGTCTGGTGCGCCTTATCTGATGGACAAAATGGCAAAATTTGCCAACCTGGAAGTGCGAGGTGTGAGGGGGAGTGGCCCCACAGCAGGGCCAGGCTGTGAGGGGGAGTGGCCCCGCAGCAGCGTCAGGATGTGAGGGGAGAGGGGCTCCGTGGGGCAAGCCCGCCGGCATTGGGGCACCCGGAGCGCCCAGGGACTCCTGGAGCACACGGGCAGCACACCATTCCCAGAGCGCCAGGGGGGCACGGGACACCCAGAGTGCCAGGGGACTCCTGGAGCACACAGGCAGTGCGCCGTTCCCAGAGCGCCAGGGGGGTACAGGACACCCGGGGCGCCAGGGAACTCCCGGACCACCCGTGCACCACAGGGTTTCCGGAGTGCCAGGGAACTCCTGGAGCGCCTGTGCACCGTGGTGTTCCTGAAGCACCAGGGGGGTGTGGGACACCCAGGGTGCCAGGGAACTCCCGGAGCAGTGGGGCCTCGGAGACGCTGCACGCAGCAGCAGCGGGCATAACCCAACCCCGCCGGCTACCGGCGGGCCTGGGGGCCCATGGCTGCCAGATGGAAGTGGGCCCGGGGGCCTGCGACACCAACCCTCCCGGGTCCAGGCGGGCTCGGGGGCCCATGGCTGCCAGGTGGAAGCAGGCCTGGGGGCCTGCAGCGCCGGCCCTCCCAGTTCCAGGCGGGCCTGGGGGCCCACAGCACTGTCCCTGTTGGGTCCAGGCGGGCCCGGGGGCCAATGGCTGTGAGGCCTCGGCCAGCAACTTCGCGGGAGGAGCTGGGGGTGGAGCCTTGCTGCAAAAAAAAAAAGTGCGCCCTATAGTCCGGTGCACCTTATATGTTCTACAAAGTTGCTATTTTTGCTGACTCCCGGCAGGTGCGCCTTATAGTCCCGTGCGCCTTATGGTCATGAAATTACTGTACTTGAAACAATCAAAGTGAAAGAAACCACTGATTAATTAGATAGAAGTTAGTGACAATGGATAGACAGTCACTGTGTGTAAATTGGTATATAAAATGAACCAGGGACAATTTCGTAGCCCCAAGTGCTCAAAGTTCCAAGAATGTGGTGCCACGTATTCAATATCCATAGTTTTCTCTGAAATGCTATGGCCTTGTCCCAGTCAATCTATAAGGAACAATAAATGGTTCATGCTTCTTCCCAAACACTCTTCTGCATCCCTGGAAGAATGCTGTTTTTAACAGGCTAAAAGTGGACCAGAAGTGTGCTAACTTTTAAATAGATGAATGCTTGAGCCTGAGCTTGTGCCATGACTTTATTTTGGTCACCACAGTAAATATTTCCAGTGAGTCCTGTTCACATTTGTGTTAAGTGTATTTGTTTTCCTTTGGGACCTCCTGACATGCTTTGCTATCCTATCTCTCAAGGACCATTTTAATACAGCACATTTGTCTTCCTGGGTTTAGTCCCTATTTAAATCCTTTGAATAAGAACAAATCTTCCTCCACTTAACAGCATCAAGTCTTTTTTTTTTTTTTCTTATAAATCAGGCTTTCCCAAGCACAAGACATGACATGAGAAGTGGTTAAAGTGGGACAATTTTGAAATTATAAAATGTCTTTCTGGTACAATAAGAGCAGTAAGAAAAACAACTTTTGTTGTCTAGCAAGTGAAAAGGCCAAAGATACACATTATCTTTCGTTAAAGAAGTCGATTTCTGTGAGCTACTGAATGCTGTTAATACCAAGCTGAAGACCTAATGGCATTGTTAAATCCTGAAGCAGAGAAATAAAACAACATAATCAACTATTTGACTATAAACACCAAAAAGGCAATGAGGAGATGAATAACTTAACAATATTTATTTTATTGTCATAAACAAATTATGTCATCTGAATTTGATTTTTTTTCTCTAAGAGGACAGCAGGCCTTTGAGATAGAGACCAGTAATAATTAAATATCTTGATTTAATAAAGCCTGTAGGGAATAAGTTGTATCCTTTTATGCTGTATTGCATGCTATTTTCATAGATGACCAGGGGTACATGGTCAGGATTAATTTATGTTAGAATGAACCCGCAAACTAGTAGGAAAGTGAGACCATTGGTAGTTATCAACAGTTCATGGTCAAAAGTTTGTAACAATTGGAATTCTATATGCATATGCCCTGTATCCAGTGCTATTCAGGATTTTTATTAATATCCTTAAACACTGACTTGAAATTAAAGAAATTAAAGAAAATTGGTGTGGTGGAGCTGCAATGGTCAATAATACAAAATAGTATTTCAATTTAAAAATTGAAATTATGCTTGAAATTATAAAAAAGTATGGTACAACATAAAAAGAAAGGCTGGAAACTTACAAATTTAGGTATAGCCACACAATAATAAGATGAGAAACAACCAGTTCAAAGAATAAAAGGAGCTATAGACTACAGGAGCTCACAAGATGAGAGACTGTTAAGCCTGTTAAATACAGTTTGGTGTTTATCCCTTCATGGGCATGAAATTCATCTTCACATTGAAACCACACTTTGTTTGCAAAAGGAAGACTTTGTGTTTTGCCATATGTTTCAGTTATTCTTTGTAGATAAGCATATTTTATCAGAGTTAGACATATGTCTACTTCCTGGTTTACCAGAAAAAAAAAACCCCTACCATTTGTGAGAAGGACAAATATTATGTCAGATATGAGGACAAGTACAGTTCATGAGATGGGTATTTTTCTTTTTACTCTTCAGCAATGCTAATAATTAAGTTGAAGTACTTAACCCATTTTTGGAGTGTTTCACTTGAAGAACAGGTAGAATAATTTCAGAGAAACTATGGGAAAACAACTAACTTAGCATGAAATTCAGAGATATCTATGACAAGGGAATAACTTGAAATATTTGGTCTTGAGAAGATAAGATTGGAGGATGAGAGTGGAGGCACATGCTAAAAATTTTCACCTATTTTAAAACTGTTGCATAAAGGAGCAGGTTGATTGGTTCCCTACCTGTGGTGCATAGAGTAATAGTTCCAGTTCACAGAACAGGCTATTTATTTTATGCTGAAGTATTTTAAACCATCCATTTGCTGCATTACTCAGTTAAACCTGGTAGATTTACCACGATGGAGACTCCTGTGACCCCTACGTTCCATGCTCTGCAGCGTTTAGATAATTTCTTTTTAGCACCTATGCCACAGTTTTTTAATTTGAGTTTAGCTTCCTTTCATCTGTGATCACGACCCCTGTCTCACAGCTTTCTGTTACAGTGAGCTTCAGGGCAAAACAATATTCTATCATAAGTTGTTGGAATCTCTCAGTAAGTTGGATTTTGAATAAACAGAATTAATTAGTTCTTGTGTGCTGGGACAGCCTTCCTGTCTCTTCAGAAACTATATTTTTGCCTATTGATGCACTCCAAACTAATGTACTCCTGTTTCACTGCTCTTTGTGTGTAAAATTCTTGTTTCTTAAGAATGTATCTTCAAGCTACCATTCAGATTATTTCCTCCAAATGTACTTAACTGATTGTTGCTTTGTTTCCATGGAAAGACTCCAGGGTTTCTTCATGAGCTGGTTTGAAACTTAAGGCCTCCGCCGCAATGCCAGCTGCAGGTCTCTATGGTCTCTCCAGTATCCAGCCCAGGCTTAGGGACACTTCAGTACCTGATTCCCCAGACTTTTATAAAAAAAAAAAAAACTTTACAAAATTCCTGTCAACTATATGAAATGTCTTGACTTGAAGCAGAAAATTAGAGAAATTTAACGTAAAATGCAGCAAGAAGTGCAGTGAGTTACACCTGCAGTATTCTGAACATTTTTTGTTAGACCTTAGACTATAAAAGACCACAAATATCATGTGCCTGCATTTTTTCTATTTTCTAGCAACTCTTTGAATGTCAGTACTCTATAGCTTTGGTTTATTTCAAGTTTTAATTTTCTTTGTGTTTACTCAGTGTTCAATTGTTTTAGTCAAAATTCTATTCAGGGTATGTTTAAGGGTTTTTTTTTCAATAATGGCTATATTGACATGCAAAAGTTGCAAACTACTAAACACAGATTGAAGCAAAAAGGTTAACATTGCATCACTTTTACTCAACTTGTTAATTGCAAGGTCTGCTATTAAGCAGGCAAGGATTAAGCAAGGAAACAAAGATACACAAAAGTAAATATGTGCAAGAACTGCAATATCAGGAGTTTGCTGTAGGCTTTGGTAGTACCACCAATATGCAAGCAGCACCATCCTTCTTTGAAATTCATGCCCAAGTGACGCTCAAACACGCAGCTGCACAAAAACAAGCTGGGCTTCACAGACCTCACACAATATGCTGGGAAAGTCTGCGAAGGAAGAATTACAGCCCAGTGCTACCAGCATTTGAATGAGAGCTCCCACCAATTTTTGTCCATGCAGAAACCTGAGGGATGAGACAAGCTGTTAATTTGTTTTCACATTCAGACAGAAGTACTCTTTTATAACTGCAGCTTAAGAAAGTTGGCAGTCTTTTAAAGGAACAAGATGAAGGCACCCACGCAAATTACTCTTGAGCAAAAGAAAGAGAAGCAGTTCAATGAAAGCCCAAACTGGCTAAATCGTGAGTTCTTCAATGAAATGAAGAACCTGACAAGTGACCTGAGAAAGAAGGTCACATGAAAGATGGAAAATAGGTCAAAGGATAAATAGAAAATTAATAACATATGCATATAGAGATCACATCCAACATAACAAGGTGTGGAATGATAGACAATTTTTATTTTCTCTGATTCATTGTCTGAGAGGACAATTATTAAGCAGATTATTTCTATTAATGTAGATCCTCCTTTCATAATGTGGCTTTTTTTCCTTGAAAATTGGATTAGAAGTATACAATAATTCTCAGCCAGTATATGTCAAAAAAAGTAAAAATGTGAGTCTAATATCCTGAGAGGGAAAATTATTTGAGGGGTGGCATTTTTAGGCATTTTTTTGGTTAGTATGTTCTGATGTGTTTCACAAATATTTTCCTTGTAATAAAAATTACAGGTGTAAAAAATACATGTTCTGCATGGAGATCTCTAAATTACTCTGAACTATTTACTGAAGACAAGTATATTTAACAATCACTTTAGACAATCCAGAGGAAATGAGAAAACAATGAGAAGAATTTATGAGAGGAAATGCAACTTCTATCAAAATCTCCCATAGATGTTAGAAGCACAGAAGTGTCGTTTTAGAAGAAAAGATATGCTATGTTTTTAAAGTTGAATACAGAAGAGAGGAGAGGGGCCAGTGAAAGGGCTGTATGTCTTTGTATGGTTTTTAAATATCTATAATGAAGTACTTTCTAGTATTTCAAGAGGTACTGCAGTCTACTCTATTAACAGGAAAATGAATAACCACAATGTTTATTTCCAGGACATGTTTTAAATAGATGACTTCAGAGAATGGATTCCTATATTCAGTCCATAAACAGTGAGTAAGAGCAGTTCTGTATCCATTAAAAGTGTGTATTTTTCATTACATTTGCAAAAACAGACTTAACAAATTGACATACACATGTAATTTTTTTTATGCCTATGGATCAGGTAACAGAAATGTAATCTAAGTATTTTGGGATAATAATTCAAGGTAAACAGTTTCAATTTAATTGTCTGCATCAGGTGCCTGAAAAATGTAGGCAGTGGTAGATTTTTCAAGAACAATGGGGAAAACAGTCTTCAATATTGATGGAAACATAGAATCTCTACTACTAGATATCTTTGAGAACAGCTTAGAGAAATACTTTTTATAAATTACTTTGGTATGCTGGATTGTACCTTAGAACTAAAGAGTGATTTAAAAGAACCTTGGAATACCAGCTGTGCTCTGTGCCTAATTGTGTAAAATTGAAAATTTTACTTCATTACACAGATTGGCATTTTGCTTTAAGAAGCATGATAAAAACTGAGCATTAACAGAAAGTTTGGTAGATGCTAATTTCCTCTCACAAGGTGACTTGTCCTGTGCCTTCAACCATCCACTTCAAAAGCATTTCTTGCTTCTTGTATGTATGGGTAAGAGTAGAAGGCAGCCAATTTCATACATCAATAACTT
This sequence comes from Turdus rufiventris, assembly GCA_013186435.1. Taxonomy (NCBI): domain Eukaryota; kingdom Metazoa; phylum Chordata; class Aves; order Passeriformes; family Turdidae; genus Turdus; species Turdus rufiventris. Next base: position 1,805,512 of record PYHW01010480.1, on the reverse strand, counting down.
CAATACCTTCACTTAATCATTCCCTGCTAATGAAGTAGTATGTATATGTCAACTGCTGTGCATCAAATTACGAAGGGTACTGAAAACAGAATTTATTGCAGTCTTTCCAAACTACTTTCAAAACTACTGTAAGACTATGAACATAAAGCTGTGGTTTGTAACAAAGGAGCAAACCAATCACAAAACCACCTTTGTGTCCTTGCCTCCGATTAATGATCTGTGCATATCAGAAAATTAATAATAACGATTTTGCTAAGAAGCCATTATTTTAATACTTCTCAACTAAAGCACGTTTTGCAGCAGACAAGTTTTCACAAGGGACCTCACTTAGCTTTTTAATAAAGCTTCTGATCTCGCAATAATAAAAGATGATATAGACCTGGAAAAAACAACATAATCTACTATAATAGTAAACAGGTACTGAAGTGTGGAATTTGACATGCCAAAATAAGAGTGTTTCCCTGCATAATTAAAATTTGTTTTCCTCTGCCATTTTGATCAACACAGGATGAAAATCTCTTCTCGTGTCTATGTAACAACTTACTGAAATGGAGGTCATGCTATTAGACTGTTAGCTTTATCATTCTGAAGGGGGAAGCTATAAAAAGAGTTTTAAGAAACAAGAGTTGTTCTCAAAAAAAGAATCATTACTAAAAAAAAAAAAATCTTATTTTGTAACTGCAATTCTAGAAACCTGAAGGTTGTGCATAATGGTAAAACACTGCTTCAAACTCTTACCATTTGTTGAGCACCTAAGTCCTGTCCAAGTCATGTGAGTTGTTCTTATATACTGCCACTTATTGTGTCTGAGCACCTGGGAATTGTTCTTCTAGATCTTCATGCCAGTTTGCGGAATTCTGACAACTGGATTCTAAACTAGGACATCAGCTCCTGTAGCTCATCCATATCCCAACAAGAAGTGTTCCCATCTGCTCTTCATCATCCTTATGTGTCAGTGCTTACCTTTTCCACTAGGCATTCTCTCAGCACACAGTTGTGCACACCCAAACACCTTTAGTAGTATTTGTTCTGCGGAGCCAGATTATTTTTAAAAGAGAACAGTGAGAGAACACTGTGGTCAGAAATTGCAACAAGGGAGATTTGGGTTGAAATGAGGAAAAAGTATTTAAGAGACAGTGATTAAACTCTGGATTGGTATAGCTAAAGGGGCCGTTGAAATATCCATCTTTGAAATCCCCAAAGGCACCACTCCCCACTGGATTATGAGAAATAGAAACTTGTCCTCTATCAATCTTTTCCTAAGGTCAGAAGTTTGATTTCAGACTTTATTTGTTAGAGAAGCAGTACATCAAATGGATTCTTAAATTAAGCAGAGCATGTTTGGCCTTAGGGAAGTGTAACAATAATTTGACTTGAAGAAATTGCTTTTTCTGCCTTTACAGTTTATTTTCTATGCACAAAATTTTCTTTAATTTTGTGATGGTAGTTGCTAGGAATACCTCCATGAGAAACAGCATGAACAAAATTAGCATTATTTTTCTATTTGTTTCTAACTGAGGATCATTTATAAATATTCTTATATGGGTTTATATTTTTAATGATTTTATCCAGATTTTTTTAAAGTCTTTATGGAGGGTTTTTTCAAATATGTGGCTCTAATGAAAAGGCCATTTATTGTTAAGCAGAAAAAACAAGGCATTCTTATTTTAGGTTAAAGAAAACAAAAATAGATAAATAAATAAAAAACAGCTGCTGTCCTTGCAGATAGGCAGTCTTACTGGGCTATTAAAGCTCAAGTACCAAGAAAATAAACTTAAGTTCTGCTTGCCATTGTTCTTTGAGTGTACATTATAATGTTCATTTATATATGTTTTTTACTTTTAATTTTGCCTTCCATGGAAGCTTTTCTGATTAGTGTGCTATGTGCTGTATCTAACAGATGACCTGAAGAAATTATGGGACATTTCTGTTTTTCCATTCTCCAGAATTTCTCTCTTCAGGTAAAGTTCCATGTGTTGATTCCTTCTTTTCAATCTGTGGTTTGTAAGAAATTGTCACAAACATTTCAATTTCTAGCTTTCTACTGCATGGCTGTCTTTTTTCTCTTTACAGAAAAAAAGAAGTTTTAGTTCTTTGTGTTTATACAGATTAAAAAAGCTCAAAATCAAAGTAGGGATATCCCACCGCTGAACACTCTTCTGGTTTTGACAGACTATAATGGACCAGCATGAGTTAAAAACATGACTTATTCCTTAACTATTTGTTTCTTGTTAACAAACTATTACATGCCGAACTGGATTGTATCCTAGAGAGAAAAGTTGTTTTCTTTTGCACTTCTGCCCATGACTCACAGTGCAAAGGAAAAAAAACCAAACCTGAAACACAACAGAGAAAAGGAGAGATAAGTAAAGTTTAATTATTAGTAATTATGTCAGTATTAAACTGATAGTCTAGACTGCTTTTAATGTATTGATGGTTTTGTGTGATTTCTTCCAACTAAAAGATATGATTCTGATTAAAAGGTGAATCAGTGGCCCCAGATAATTCTGAGTAGCAATTAAATTATCTTGGTAGAAAATAATTAAGTGGAAAATTGCAGTCTTGATGGAAGGGAACTATTTCAAAATTTCTTGTTTAGGATTCATCTTTTTTTTGGTCTGGCTTCTGAAAGATCAGGTAGTTAATGATGGCAAAGATGTCATCCTTCAGGTTACCTCCATGGAGTAGGCTTAAGAATGTTCATGTGTTTGAGGAAAAGATGCATCATACCTCCTGATGTTTTGTAATTTTTTTATTTAAACTGTGCTAAATAATACTATTAGAAAAACATTCATGCTGGGTCATATTAAAGGTCCATCAATATCTCTTCTCCAGCTATGGCAAGTAAGAGTTACTTGAGGAAGAGAACACGCCAAAATTTAGCAGCTTTCTGGTTAATCTATAAAATACTAAATAAGTAGTGAAATATAGCTCATCTAAAACAGTGATTATTCAAATATTAAGTAAGACACCCTGTAGTGGGTTGACTGTGGCTGAATGCCTGGTGCACACCGAAGTTGCTCTGTCATTCCCCTCTTCAGCTGGACAGGGACTAGATAATGTTATGGAAAACTCGTGGGTCAAGATAAGGATGGGGAGAGATCACTCAGTTATTATTGTCATGGACAGAACAGACTCAGCTTGGGGAAAATTAGTTTATTACCAATCAAACGAGAGGAGAATAAAGGGAAATAAAAGTAAAACACTTTCCCCTAACCCCTTCCCTTTATCCAGGTTCCACTTCACTACTAATTTCTCTATTTCTTCCCCCCCAGCAGAGCAGGGGCATGGGGAATGGGGATTATAGTCAGTTCCACCACATTTGTCTGCCACTCCTTCCTCTTCACTAGAAAGAGTCCTCACACTCTTCCCGTGCTCCAGCATGGGGTCTTTCCCAGGGGAGACAGTCCTCTGCAAAATTCTCCAACATAAATTCTCCTCTCAGGGTCTCAAGTCCTATCAGCAAACCTGCTCCAGCATGGGCTGCTCTGCACAGGTCACAGGTCCTGCCAGGAGGGCTCCCCATGGGCTCCTTCAGGCACCCACCTGCTCTGCTGTGGGCTCCTCCAGGGGCTGCAGGTGATCTCTGCTCCCCCAGACCTCCCTGGGCTGTGGGGGCACAGCTCCTCACCAGGGGCTGCACCAGGGGCTGCAGGGGAATCTCTGCTCTGCTGCTGCCCCTGCTCCTGCACTGACCTGCTGCCTGCAGAGCTGCTCCTCTCACACATTCTCACTCCTCTCTTCAGGCTGTGGTAGCAGTAATTTTTCCACCTTCTTAAACAGATTATCCCAGAGGTGCTGTCACTGTCACTGGTGGATTTGGCCTTGGCCAGCAGTGGGTCCATCTTGGATCTGTCTGGCATTGTCTCTGTTAGACATGGGGGAAGGTCCTGGCAAACTGCTCACAGAAGCCACCACTGTAGCTCCCAACACCTTGCCATGTAAATCCATACAGAAGTATGATTCTTAATGATCATATAGCATGATTTTGAATGGCAATATATTTTTGGAAGGGAGTATTGATTTCTATTTCGTAATGGTATTAATGTACTTACTGGAAAAAATTCTTAAGCAGGAGTTTTCTCCTAATACAGATACATCTCATAATGGAGTAGCCATCCATTCTACTGCAGTGATGCTTATGATTAAACAACACTCAGAGGCACTGCCATCAATGGCCATCAATAGAATGGCATGTCATGTACATTAGGCAAAGTTCGTATCTGAATGGAATCAAAAGGAGTATCATCATTGCATAGTTCTGCCTCCTGCATATTACTTTATTGATTTACCATACATGTCCACATCTACTACAATTTCTGATTGATTCAGGGAGCAACCAGCTCAACTGAATTCCAATATTTCTGCATTTGAAAAGGATAAAACATAGGAATGCAAGGCAGTTCATAAAATACACTTTTACAGCTAATGCTCATTAGGCAGTCATGTAAGTTAGAAATACGGTGTTGTTTGTGTTCAGTGTCTTTAAAAAAAACTCTATCTGCCCTACAAAAATGGATGAGACCATTTCCTAGAATATATTAAGAGATGAATCAGTTTGAGATATAAATAACTAGGAGACAAGTCCTTTGAAAGCCTGTTTTTGTAACCACCTCTTTTTCTATTTGTCTTTTCAGACAATGTGAGTTTCTGTTGGACATACTGTGTTAATTAGATGTAGGGTTTTGTGGAAATGGATTCTGGTTTAGAAATGCAAATAGACTTTCTGTAATGGTACAAAAATCCAGTAAGTAATTATTTGTTGTATGATAGTGTAACTTCTCATACACTACCAATACAGAGAGACCATATTATTGGATAAATACTACTTTGTCTTCATGGCATAATTGTTTATCAGTTACATCTTGGGTTGTTAACTTGGTATTTATATATATATATATATCTCACATTAACCATTTCTTGTTGTTACTTCTGTTGTGATACAAAAAATATTTTGGTTGTAATCTAAGCAAAAAAAATTCTGTCAGAATGAATGTTATGGATCTTTCATGAATGTTCTTAGAAGAAGAAAACGTATTTCGAGAAAATAGAGTTCATGGTTTTTCTCCTTCTCTGCAATTTAAGTGATTAAATTGGTCAGTGAGGACTTTTGGCACAGAACTATAAGAAATAATAAATTTAAATACAAGTAAAGGATGCAATCTGCATTTCTTCCATTATGTTCCAATTTTGTTTTGATAATAACCATAATTAAACTATGTGCCAGCTGCGAGAGAATGAGACACTCAGTGAAGGCATCCATGAAAGCTGTGGGTTTGTTACAAATACACAATTAAAATAAATAGGAACATTTCATTAATTTCTTTAGGAGGTAGTCAAGTATTCACACATGGCTTAATAGAGTGGGAAGCTGTCACATCATACGGTGATCCCAGCCTAGAACAACGAGTCATCTGTATTAACATATAAACTCAACTGAACATGCCCATCTTGTACAGAAGAATTTACTGACATTCAGGGCAAGGAATGTTCAGGCAAACCTGAATTAGCATATGTAACATGTAATACACAGTCTGTATTAAAATGTATCAAAGTATTTTGTATATATGTTGGACATCATAAGACAAGGATGATTCCTGAAAAGCAGCTCTCAGTTATGACAGCCATATTCCTAATATTGATGTAAATTCTGGAGATGTGCTGGTCACATTTCATTTTATTTCAAAACAAACAGAAAAAAAAGCAATCATTTTAGAAGTTAGAAACAACTTCTGTAGAACTAAAACACTTGGTTTATTAATTTTTTTCATTAATTCATTCAGACCTTATAAAATTTTCAGTTTTCTTCAGCACTGTTAGACATAGTTGGGTCTTTCAATTGTCCCTCACCTACTAGGAGCCCTATTATCTCTATTATGCCAACAGAGATCACAAGTTGCACTGGCTGCAGGCTTGAGCAAGTGTGCTAGTAGATGAAATATTTTTCACTAGTTGATGGCCAACTTTTACACGAGATGTGTGCTCTCTCCTGGCAGAAGTCCTGCATGCCACAGTTGCATGGCAGGTTCACCCAGAAAGTGCCGTGTCCTTCAGGACCAAGCAGTCTCCCTTCTTTTGCTTCTGTCAGGCTCCACATTGCCACTCTCAGTCACACACTGTGATCTTGATGCTTGTCATGGCTGCCTGGCTCCTGGAGCTGTGCCTGCTTGCCAGTGTGGTCCATACGCATGGAGATCAGAATGACTGAGATCCCTGTAGGAGCATCTGCCAGCCAGTATGAGGGTAAAAGGACTGGGGATTTCTGAAGCAAATGGCAGTCTCGCACATCCCAAGAAAAGGAGTACAATAAAGTACCCCAAGTGGAAACTGCTGTGGAGGGTTGGAGACGTGTTATACAGTGTCACACAGTCCTGGATGCTACATTGATTGTGTTTTTTCTGTGAGAGGCACAAAGGGTAAGTGGAGAAGACTCATAAATGTAATGACTAGAAATATGGTACATGTTAAGAACAGAACTTGAAAATAAACCAGCATAAGTGCATTGTGGCTATGACCAAAACTCCAGGAACAAGGAAGGAATGTATTTTTGATGACGTGAAATACATGCAGTGTCCTGGACTTGCTGGCTTAGGAGCACTTCTGGGTAAACAAGAACCATTATTATGCCTTTCTCAGGTAGTATTTGCTACAGAGGTGACAAAAGGAATGATCATCATTATGCAATTTGGTCCTCTGGGTCCTGTCTGTACTTCTCAGGTGAGCTTTCTATGTGCTGAGAAGGCCAGGAATTTAGAGGCATACTGCTCATGTGAGAGGAATTGGGCAGCCATGGCACCTGCCATATCTTCCCTTATATAAGAGATGTCTCAAAAGTACATTTTGTCTTTAGAGAAAGACACATCAGATGGTTTTGGCAGCTGCTTCTTCAGACGAGGTCATTGTTGAGAAAGCAGACAGCAGCATGAAAAATATTGTTCCCTCTGTAGTTCCATAGCTTCTTATTTTGTTTCTTGGAGTATTTCTACATTTAAAAACAGAGGGTTGCTCTGTTTCCCTGTTTGATTTCCTCTGCTGCCTTTTTTTTTTTTCTTTCTTGAATTGCTGGGAGGATGAGGAATGGCGGGGCAAACTGCCGCAACCCCTCAACAGTGACTCTCCAAGGAAGGCTGAGGGTTTTTGATAGATAAGGGCTGTGTGAGAGATAAAAACAGTCTGCAGTTTTCTCTCTGTACTCCTCTGAAGTAAAAACCCCTTACTACCTGACATTCTCCTTTTCACATTTTTTTCACTGTAAAGCCCTTTCTTGAAACCTTATTGATTCCTTTGACTGGTTCATCTAACCGTGATCTTCTTTCCTGCCTTTCTTCCAATTCGATGTACTTCTGGTTCTACCTAAATGTCAGAACTCTGAGGGAGCTGCTATGCAGAGTAATTCAGGTTATTTCAGTTATATTGATACAAATGTCATTATATTGAAAATGAAGTTAGGCCCTTGCACTCTTAATTTATAAATCTTGCTTTTCTTAAATGATTTGTTGGTGTTAAGGACTGTTTTTAAGAATTTATTAGGTTATTTTAGCAAATTCCAAGCCTACAAACTCTTCTCAGTGAATCAGTCTCTAGAAATGCATTATGCTTCTAGATCAGCCACAGAGGAATCTCTGTTGATGATAGGGCGGCTTAAAATCTGACCTAAACCAGATTTCTGAAGTTGATACACCAGTTATATGAGATGGGATGAGTCAAGCTGATAATATCCTCAGAGACTGGCCAAGATCTATTCCAGAAGTAGTTGTGCTTTTTTGTGCCCCACTGAAAATCTGCTTCAATGTTTTTATGTTGCAGTGGTTAGTATCCTTTTAGCTTATTGTCTGTTTTTATGTGTGTTCTGTTTCTACCTGTTGTTTTTGCTCCCGCATTGTTCATTAGCCTAAACTGCTATTGCAATTTAGCCTAAACTATTTAGCTTTAGCCTGTGCTATTGCACAGTGCTTTTTGTATTTATAGACATACATTTATAGGGACAAGTAAGTGCCTGTTCCATTTTCTGCCTCAACCTTTACTTTGCCACACTAACCCAGCCAAGTTCTGTCAGTCACCTTTTAATAGATAGGCTTTAGAGCTTTACACCATCTCAGTGACCTTTCTTTTCTTCTGTCCTAATTTGAAAGACTTTTTTGAATGTAGGTGACCTGTCTTCTGTTTGTGTGAGATTTTATTACTACCTTAAAATATTCTCCTTAATCTATTGCTCCTAGGATCAGAGTTGCCTTTTCTTGGCAGTATTCCACCAGAGGCTGAGTGTGCTTGTATTGACTTGCCTGACTAGCTTAAATATTGCTGGTAGTGTAGCCACAGGGACACAGTGTTCATCAAAAACTGAAAAAGCCAACTCAAAATCATGGGGAAATATTTAAGAGCTATCTCACACTGCACTGCCTGCTGCCACAGTTACCAGGGCTGCGTTATGTCAGCAGGCTATGAACTGGATAGTACAGGTATAAATGTCTAAAGTTATCAGTTTTACAGATCCCAGTGATAGTTCTTCACTATTATCCCTCATCTTTCACTACTAATCCATTAATTATTTACTTTTTTTTTGGTTCTCTTTTCCCCATTATCCAGACTCTAAGGCTATAAAGCCTGTTTTAATTACCGACAAAACTGTACGTGCAGACCTTAACAATCTATACGTCTCTTACAGAAATTAAGGTAGTGATGGTACAAGCAGTCCTTCTTGGTTCACCTTCATTTTGAAAGTTTCCTCCCTAGGAAAATCTTAGCTTTCCCATTCCCGCTTCCTTGTTTTGATGTCTTTGTGTTCAGCAGTCAAGCAGATGCAGAAATAAGACAACTGGGCACAGCCTGCTACATGACTGGTTAAATATGTATTGGGTTCTACCTTGTATTCCTTGTCTTATTTTTAAGGTGATAGCATCTGTTCAAGCATCTATTCCTTATTTATCATGAGAAATTTCATCCCTTTCAATACAGAGTTGTTGGTAGCATTTGTTCAGAGCTAGCTGATTGCTATGGGCATGTGATAAATTTTAGGGATACCATCAAATGAATCTTTTCTGCCAGCTGTACATTCTATTCCTAGCATTTGTTTGACCTCAGAGTGAACCTGTTCAGAAGTTTACAAGTAAGAAGGAAAAAAAGAATTCTCTTCCCAGTACCAGCTGAACTTCCTATACTGTCTGAATATGGAGTGAAATGGATAACAGAGCACACATGATGGGAGCAATGCAAGCAGAGGTGCAGTCTGACACTGATCTTCTCAGCAGCAGCTGGTGCTTAGCACAGCCAAACCACACTTAAGGAGCACACCTGAAGTTTTATAATTTGTGCAAATAGATCACAAGGCACATACTCCTTACCTGAAAACATTTTTCAAGAAACACATATGTTGGACAAGATACTGCTCCTATGATTACTGATTGTTTTTAATGGTCTGCAGAATGTCCATTTGGTCAAAACATGTGAGCAATGCTGACCTTGACTGGAGAGACTTGATTCTTGTAACAACTTAGCATCCACCCCCCTGAAATCTCCTTTCACTATGAAAAAGTGACTTCTTGCTCAGTCTCTTTTTTAAAAGATTCTTCACTATACATACAAACATTTCATTTTATATTCAGTTCACTGGCTTGAATACAGAGAAGATAAAAAAATATTCAGTGAAAGCATTTATAAGAATATGTAAAAATGTTTTAGTTAAGTAGAGATAGATGACTACTGAATAGTTATGTTAGTAAAATTCACAGCCTTATTGCATAATGTGAAGTTCTTTTCAAGTCACAGGAAATACCTCTCAAAACTACAAGAAAAAAGAACTTTTTTCCATCAATTTAATCAGCTTTTTGATGTAAAGCCAACATTTTTCATTTTGTTGTAAATTTTTTTCCTGCTATTCTAAAATATAAAACATGGACTACTAGTACACAGAAACTATTATGGATGCAGTTTATGTTGAAGGGGTATTAGGTTTCCCTCAGGAAAAAAAAAATCATGGGCAATAAACATTCAAAAGGAATCACAACAACCTGTAGAGTATGTAGCTGATGCTCCCAATTATTCTTTTTCTGCTGCTGCATTCCTACACTCCCGAGTACACCTCTCACCTTTACAGCCATCACACTACAAACATTGCTTGCACTGAAGAGAATCACTGTTTTGCCTGAAGCAAGGAACATAAGTGTTGCAAAACTGACTCCTCCTCTAATGGGGTGAGCATGTACAAGTACACAGAGTTGTATTTCTCCCAGAGCTGCCAGGCTGAATATTTTGCAGTCAGAGCTCTAATGCTTACAGGGTTTTCTTTGTTTATCTTTCCTTTGGGTCTTTCTCCCTCCTTCTTTCTGGATTTTTTCCTATTTTAAATATATGAGAAACACTTTGAAACGCTGGATTTTCAAGTCCTTTTTCAGGAAGCATTCATGAGCTGTCATGGGTCAACATACATTTCATTACCAGGCAAAAGTAAGTACTGCAGTTAAATCTGTTCCTACTGTATGTTTACCTTCCTGTAAAGGGTTTGGTGTTGCATGAAGGACAGAGTAGACTGTAGTTCTGTTAGCAGAAATTAGAAACTTACAGAAATAGGTAAAATCAGTTCAGCTTAATAGGGTATGGTAAATATAATGTGGCTCAGGTTTTGAGAAAGAAAAAAAGGATTTTTACTTGTAGGTCAGTGATCTCTCTTTCAAAACACTGAAATAAGCTGTGGACACAGAGATGCCACTCCTTCTGTATGCTTTTTTTTAAGTGACAGTTGGACTGTGTTTATTATTTCAAAGCATTTAAAATCCACTTGGTAGTACTAATCTCATTATATTTCACAATATATCAGCATATTATATTATATTATATTAATTTATATAATTCATGTTCACTAAATATACCTTATTTTTGTTATTCATTAATGAAAACATCCTCCTGGAACTCCTATAACTGTCATCATATCTTCCACCATCCGATGTTCCCTAACATTTTATTCTTTCTATGTTATGCTCTCCTGTGTGTGCACATACGTTCACTAGTTATCAGATTCTCTTTTGTGTTATTATCTTCCTAATGTGTTGGTATTGGCACAGACTAGCAGTGAAAGGCTGAAGGAAAATGAGTCTCAGAGAGAATGGAGAAAAAGGCTGGTAAATGAGCTGGCAAGTAGTGAAGAAAACGATGTGCTTTGATCCAAAGAGCATCTTTTCAGCCAGTTTTCCCTGCATTTTTTTGGAACGCTGTACCGTCAACATCTGTGATATTTTCACTATTCCAACAGTCACCTGGGAATTCATTAGTACCCTGGGAATGAATACAGTTTCCCTTGCTATGAGTTCCCTCTAGAGAGCGCAGCAGCCTGCGAGACAGTTGTGCGGATTCTATGTCCGTGTTCCCCGCCTGAGATCCCTGCTGCAGAAATGCTCTGCGGCAGCTATCGGTCTTCTTTTCAGAGTTGGCTTGCTTTTGTCGAGCTGCGCTAGGCACTCTCCCAAGGCAGGCAGATGGATTGCCCAGGCAGCGAGCAAGTTTAGCAACAAGTAATGCTTGAACGCCTGTGTAGAAGCAGCCATTTACCACGTGCAAGTTCCGCAGCTCCGAGCATCCCCAGCGAGTCTGCACAAGGACTAACCTAAATCCCCACTGTGCCACTGAGCACGCAGATCGTGTAGGGAAACAAAATCTGGAGAAATGCAGTTAGCATAAAGCCAGCAAGGATCAAAAAAACCTGATCGGTAATCCTAGTATTTTATTGTTGCTGTTGTTAAAATTGATCTGGGAATCTGCCAGACTAAATTTTTATGTCAAAGGTGTGATGCTTTGAAAGGGCAGGTTTTGCAGTGGGCTGAGCTGATAGGATAGTTCAGTCTCAGGATTATCATCTTTATTTGTCAGAAGGGGTTTAAAGTTTTTCAGCTATTTACGTTGTAATATAATAATTTTTTGTTGCTCAGCAAAATATACCTTTTTAAGGTGTCAACTCTTCATGGCTCCATCTGCAATTACCACCCATAGCAAGTAGAGTTCAGCTATCAGAAACAGGGGACAAAAGCTCTGGCCTTCATTTAGAGATTGTGAAAGTTTGACTTCCACACAATCCGTTTGGCAATGAAGCAAGTGGAGTTCAGCCACTTCATTCAGCTGTATCACTATTTGAGTTGAAACCTCTATCCTCCCAGGTGGTTTTCTTCTCCAGAATCAGACACAGATTAATTACAGACTCAAAGAACACTAGAAATGCTTTTGTTCTTACTGCCACTTCCATTTGTCTTGTTTCAAACTAATGTTCTGGTGTTTCCAGACACTCAGATTTACAAACTCTGTATTTTCTATATATTTATGTACCCACATGTACCTATCAAAACACTTTTTATGCTTCAGGCAGCATGTTTTAGAGTTTCATCACAAAATCTTACAATGTAATACCCTTCTTTCAAAGTTCTATTCCTCCCAGAAAAGCTCCATTTTCTGTGGCTTCAGCCCCATTTTTGATTCCCATTTATTTCTTCAGTAGAGCAGCCTTTCCGAAAGGTTGTAGGGTTGCTTCACAAGGTAAGATCAAAGGGCAGCTCAGCTGATACCCCAAGTTTTTTGTTGTACTCATAAATTGGACTAATCTAATGTTGTAACAACTTCACTTACAAAGATTTCCTCACTGAATTTTTTCTGACTGTTCTCATACAGTGGAGGGGGTGCCTTGTTTGGTCTCTTGTTTATCTGTGATTGCTATCACATTTCTCCTTAGCCTAGCTCTGAATTAAAAATCTGTCATGTGAGTCTGTACTTAGGCTGCATGGGCAGTTACTTAAATAAACTTAGTTGATCAACCTTGAGGTTGATCTTAATTCTTTTAAAGAGCCAGCCCACATTATTTTAATATAATTTATTCATTGGTCAGCTGTAGCTTTACCTGTTCTGCAATCCTCATTCTCACCCTAAGTTATCACTTTGCATCAATTTAATTAAACATTATGGAGTCAAGGGTGCAGGGTTTTTTTACAAGCTAAATAATGAGAGAAGGAAGGTTTCTAACTGTTGACCTTCCTACTTTTATATTGCCTGGTCTCACTGAAGAGGTGATGACCTTACTCTGAGACCTTGCTTTATCTATGATAGATAGATACAGGTTGGTAATGGTTCTATTTCACATGAACTTTAATCCTTATAAAAACTTACTTGTTAAAAAACTTTCATATCCAGCAGACTATTACAAACACTTTGCAGCCCTAATGCTTTACAACTTCCAGTAGAGCCACTGGTAATTCCCCTGCTTGCAGCATGTACCTGCAAAGTGCAGCTGTGGCTCTGTCTGACCTTCCTTTGCTGCGTGCTCCCCATACCTAGCAGCATCTAGGTGTGACCAAGCAGGCAGGGTTTTTCTCTTTTCCTGCTCCACTCTAAATTAGCAAATTAAAAATAAGAAAGAATGAATGTTCAAAATAAATGTTACAATATCTCTGCTGCTCAGGATTGCATTTAGGTTGAGTCCTATTACCACTGTGCACAGGTTAGATTATCATTATGATCCCTCTAGATTTACAGATAATGATCTCTGAAAAGATCTCAGCATGTTTGTTACATCTGATATCATTAGTTTTCTTGTCTTGAGAAATCTTCTAATCTTCTGAATTTCAAACCCCTTACAAGCTGAGGTAACCCGAGGTTTTTGGCATGACAATTTTCTTTCCAAATTCATTGTTCCCTCAGGGCAAAGTCATTCCATATTAACAGTGCTTTTAAATTGTCACATTTCCACTTCTGGTGAACATGTGATACATAGCATTCCCTGTGAGCAAGTATGTACTGGTTTGTCAAAGCAGTCAATAAACTTGGCACCAATAATTTCTGAAAACTTTCAGACTTCTAACTGGAGCAAGAACAATCAGGAGCAATCATGATATAAAAAAACAGAGGGTTTAGAATTCACAACAGATCATCTGTTTGATGAATAGCACATTTTGGATGCTGCTGTATGGAGTGACCCTTCTTTCTTGGACGAAAAGAGGAGATGGTCTTTGGAAAAGCAAAGATGACTTGTAGCCAAATCTACATCTGCTCTCAGCCTCATCCAAAAATTGGATTGCTTCTGTTGCTGTTTCGTCACCCCTAAACATTAGCTGGTAAATCGTGAGAGTTAAGAAAGCCAGTCCAAAAGAGTAGGCTTTTCTTTCAAAAGATTCCTTTTACTTAATTATGATGCAAAGAGAATAAAGAACAATTCACTTCAGTGATTACAGGGCAAATTCTACCTACCTTATGAAAGGTAGGCGGATCATGATTTTGTGAATACAGAAAAAAAATGTATGAAAGAAGGTATGTATTTCATAAAGATTAAAGATTAGTCTTTAAAACATTAATATATAAATTATTTATTTAGATGGAAGTGTTGACTAAACTGCCTTGCTTAACCAAGCTACTAAGTAACTAGTTTTAGTGGTAAAGTCTGGGTATCTAAAGTTAGAATCCTATCATTTGTTTTAGGTAACAATATAAAGTGGTTTTTTTTGTCTAGACAAGGTAATTGGGTATGATCATACTATTTTGTCCTAATATATAGAAGACAAAAAACTAGTTTCCTGTCTATTTGCCACTCAAGTTATGTCTTCTAATCTTCTCTTCAGGAAAAGCCCCGCCTCATGTTCCTTGTATCGTCTATGTGTCCTAATCATCATATATCTACTTAGCTTAAGTAATGCCAAATTACCCCAAACTCCCTGTAATTATTACTGTCATATGTTAAAATAGTATTCATATGTAAGTTCACTCCCTAATTATTATTATATACTGTTTCTTAGTTATTTTATGTGTAGTGCCTCTCTTCATTTCTTGTCTGAGTGGCAGCAATGTAGATTTCTATTGTGATTTACACAAATGAGGAGAGGACGAGATAAGGCTACAGCCAAGGGAAATATCGTTGGTCTCAATTAAAGAACAACTTTGGTGCCAGATGGTGCATGCTCCATTCCTCTGACTCTTGCTGGAAGACCTGACCCTCAAAAGTCTCATAACCACTGTCACCAGAAGTTCTTCCCCCATTCCAACCATACAACCCACATAGCCTAGGAATCAGATCCACGAGACCTTGGAAGTCCTCCTATTGTCCTCAGGAGTCACCATTTTCTCATGGTCATGGCCATACCCCATGTGATCTCACATTGTGCATTTTTGTGTCTTTACAAAGACACAGGTAAATCTGTATGAAGGGAGAGTGTGTCAGAGGGAGTGGACAGACATGAAAAGATCTGAATGTGCATTGAGCAGAGGGGTAAGCTTTTGAAGCTGCCACCCAGCCCCAGGTCATCCAACCAACAGACCAGACCTGTGAATCTGACCAAGAGTCCCTCTTTCTTCTGCCTTCAAACCACCCAGGTCACTTTGGGCCTGTTGTGCAGCTTTCTCCTGTTCTAGAAAATATAGTTAATATTTCTCACTAAAGTTGAAGGCCAGAATAAAAAAATGACTTCATGGCAACATGTTTGTAGGGACACCTACATCCCAAAATGTTTTCCTTAAAAAGACCATGTGGATTCAAAAGAAGGTGGTTAGGCTGGGATTATGAAAACAAAATTTTGTGTAATTGGAGGTGAGACCACTCTTGTCTACACCTCAGTGTTTTAACACAGACTTGTAATATCATGACAGGGATTATGCTTCATCTGTTCCCTTATCCTTATGTTGATGTGGAATTCATAGCATTTTCTGAAAACACAATCCTAGCTGAATACATGAAAGACACAATTTTTCTGTGTAATGTTTTTATTCCTGCTCAGAACCACAGGATTAACAAAAGTAAAACAGCCAAAAAACCCAGCTTCGAAAGAAAGGAAATGGTGGCAATAGGAGACAGGTTACCATCACCCCAGTGATCAATTAATAAATAAAATTTCATTGAACATGACTTAAATGTTCCCTAATGTTTGTTTTTCTGTGTGTATGTAGTAGCAGTATATTGATAGACTGCAGCATCTGTTAAAAGGCATTTTCTGTGCTCCCGGAGAACTGGGAATCTTTGGGAGTTTAAGGTCCTTTTCTGAAAGAAATACTGATATCTGACCATAAAACAGGTGGTCTCATGTCATATAAATCAAGACTCACAATATACATACATCTGTGAAAAAGTCCTTTAGAAGTAACAAGTATTTGTGGGCTATTCTAAGCACAATAATAACAGCATTAAGCTCATTTTAATAGTGGTGAATATATTATCCAAGTGTGTCTGAACTGTGTGTCTGAAAGGCAGAATGGGTCCTCAAGTAGCTGAAGCTTTAAAAACCATTTTTCCTGCCTCAGTAATTACAGACCAAGGAGAGAATGGATGTTCTTAAACCAGCCCTCACACAAGCTGTTAAATTAAAATAATTTTCACGTCTTTGTTACTAGTAATGAGGTAGATGCCTTTGTCACAGATTGCTTAAAGGGGGTGCTCGAAACCAAGACACGGGGATGGTTTAGAACACACAGTTAACTATTTGCTACATTGGTATGTTATTGGAGTTTATAATAAAGGACTATACCCACAGCTTCTTCATTACTGCCAGAGTCAGATGTGTGTGAAATATCCAAGCTGTGCAAGGAATTGGAAAACCGTGTCTGGTAATTGGTGTAAAATTAGATTAAATATACCTCCACTCAGAAGAGAAGACCATGAGGATGTTTAGGACAAAAGAAAGATTTGACAGTGGTTATGAGCAGATGTTCACAGGTATTAGTTGAAACTATGAGAAAGGGTCAGATGTACTGCCTAATAGACTACAGTCCCCAAGGTATCAAGGGACATTCTATTCCAATGAGTTTTAAAAAGTCAACACTACTGAAGGCAAAATTAAGAAGTCGCTATCAATAAAAAGATAAGGGAATAAACAGCTATTTGTAAAGGGGTATTGCTTGCCCTAGAAATTCAACAGCTGGATAAAAGCCTCTCCACTCCATGATGTTTAGCAGTTGGAGCCAGGGACAAAAGAAGGATGGTAAACCGCAGTTTTCACATCATGCTTCCCAACAAAGCTTACACCAAAATATCCCCACAAACACCAGTTTGAACTTTACCAAACAGCTATTCAAAGCCCTTGGAAGCCATCAGGCCAGTGGGAGGTGAGGTTAGCAGAAATACAATACCCAGACAGCTGGAATAATATTAATAGTGCTGCTGGGTAAGACATGGCATTCTTTGCAGCAACTCCATTATTCATCCATATGCATATTGCTGGAACGTATAAACACTTACTAGCTCTGTCAACAACTTTCCAGCAGCAGAGCTTTAACTGTTGATCAGCTATGGATCTGATCTTCAGTCCTGCAATTACAAAAGCAAAGCTTAAAATGGATGAAAATTTGAAAATTCTTATATGTATATTTATATATATATATAGTTGGGAAATTAGCATGGTTTTTAGAAACTTCTCCTGGGGTTGCCAGTGACAGTTTCCCTTTTCACTGACATGCCTCAAGGTTTTCATCTCCATCTACCTCTACACAAAACATTGTTGAAAACCAGCTGGTTTGAGATTTATTAGTCCCATTCTTATGGTGAGTTCTGGAAAATGGCAATAGCAGTGAGCTCATTGCATCAACACAGTACAAATTGCATTATGTGCCAGTAAACCAACCTCATTTTGATACAGGAAGCACTGAAATAAATAGAAATGAAAGCAAACATGTATTATTTCACAGTGGAAAGAAGATTGTGAATTTTATCTGATGACCTGGAAGGTTCTGGTGTTTTTACAAAGCCATCATACAGTAAAGAATAAGTAGTACAGTAATTTCACGACTATAAGGCGCATCCTTTTGATTAAAATTTTTCCCCAAACCTGGAAGTGCGCCTTATAGTCCGGTGCGCCTTATATGAAGTACAAAGTTGCAACATTTGCCACCCCAGAAGTGCAAGCCGTGAGCCGTGGGGGGGGCCAGCAGTGCCGCGGCAGCCGGGTGGAGGCGGGCCCGGGGGGCTGCGGCACCGCCCCTGTTGGGTCTGGGGAGGCCCAGGGGCTCATGGCTGCCGGGCACCCCCCTCTCCCAGGTCCATGCGGGCTCGGGGGCCCATGGCTGTCGGGTGGAGGCAGGCCAGGGGGCCCGTGGCGCCACCCCTGTCGGGTCCTGGCCAGCCCGGGGGCCAATGGCTGCTGGGTGAGGGCGGGGCCTTGGCCAGCAACCTCGCAGGAGGAGCTGGGGGCAGAGCCTCACTGCAAAAAAAAAAAGTGCGCCCTATAGACGGGTGCGCCTTATCTGATCTACAATGTTGCGAGTTTTGCTGACTCCTGGCAGGTGCGCCTTATAATCAGGTGCGCCTTGTGGTCGTGAAATTACTGTAAATTGAAAGGACCTGTGCTTTTACATAAATTAACAGACATCCCCAGTGAACTAGGAGCTGTATTCTACAGCCTCTTCTCCAGAGTTATACAGTTTTTCTCAAGGCGTTTGGGAATTATTAAGCCACATGTTAAAAGCATGACTAAAACATGGCCAGAGATGTGATCAGATATGTCTCCCAAGCAGCTGTGGCCAATCTGAAATCTGGCAAACCCTGAAGGGCTGTCCTTTCTCAAACCCTTAAAAGGAAAAGGATGGGTAGTGCCCTGTATTCCAGCCACCAGAAAAAGTAGAATAATAGCAAACTCTACTGAACGCTAGGAAAAATACAAGAAATACAGAGGAAGACAGAAAAGGAGATACATTTTAACAAGCCTGCTTTTTGTGCATGGCTGCTCCAAATAGTGTACTAAACCCATCCTGGATTTGTCTGAAGTTGCCCCAATGCAAGCAGGCATCCCAAAGAGCCTGTTCCTTGAGATGCCATTACTGCCAGCTGTAACACAATTTGGACCCTGGAGTAGAGTGAGAAAAATTGTGTAGATCTGAACAACTATGCTGGATATTTGCTGCAAAATTGTTGAAGAATGAACCTGATGAATTATGTGTTGAGCACTTCCAGCCATGGATGACAGGTTAGGAGACTTCCTGAATTTGTAAATCCAGTCTGCTATGTAAGACATAGGTGACCTCAAAGCTGCCTTCAGGAATTCATCTTTTGTCCTAACAGGGGCTGTGGGTAAGTGCAATCCCCTGCCCTTGATATTGTCACACTGGGTAATTTGGGTTTATTTCAGAAATTTCTTCATATCTATCATTTAATCAATGGATTTTTTTATTTTGGGGAAAACCCACTGCAAACCCTTCTTAGTGCCCCTACACTTGTTCCTGTAAAGTTGAATTTTTGTTCTGGTTTTCTGTTTTAGTAGGCAACATTTTCTGTGTCTTTCAGCACAGTAAAGAATCCAAAGACTGACCAAGTAACACTGTCACTAATGTGACTGGGGTTTCATCAGTCGTATTAACACATGGTTGTGTATCTGGTTTTCTTCTCCTTTTTTTTTCTATTAATATTTAAACTTTATTATTGATACCTCTAATTAAGCAATATATAAACTTTTGCAGTATAAATTCAGTTATAAAGTCCATGCATTTATAGGTATTTATGCACACCTAGAAATATTTACGTGTTGTGTAAGGTGCTGGACCTGCATTAGAAGAAAGTGGGCACAGCACCTGCCCTGTCCTACCTCATGTGAAACTGTCCTGACACTAGAATCTAAACAATGCCAGGCAAAAATGGAGGCAAAATGTTTTCTTTAGACAACAGAAGGATATGGTCAGCAGTTTGTATATCCTGTTAGCAATTAGTATCTCCTGTGCAGATTTTTAACAGATCTTTTCTTTTGACTGTACCTTTTCTATATTGATTATAAACTGCTGTAAGACACTGAAGTAAATCCATTACATGTGGCATGGAGATAAGTAACAGCAACACAGGTTCCCACTGAAATGAAATATTCTCCAAAGTGCTCTGATTTCCTTCTAAAGAAGGTAGCAAGTTTCAAGGACAGAAAAGTAGTAGTGATGTCATATATCTGCACTGTGGTCAGGCTTTCAAGACAATTTCATGAAATTGTCATAAATTAGCTAGAAACTCATAGTCTATATGAAACCACTGTGCAGGATGGCCAATCTCTGGAAAATGATTTGCAACTTGTTGCCAGTGGGTCACTGTCTGAGCAAAGGGGCAGAAACCTCCTTGGTGTGGCAACTGATCTATGTGCCATTAATGATATGGATAGCATTATACCATGTTATTAGACATTGGTGAAAGGAGAGGGACTTTAGTTTATTGGAGAAGAAGAGGAAAATGTTATTTTTATATAATATTGTTGTATGGTTTCTGACAAATAAAAACGTGCTTAGTAGAAATAAGACTAAGGTGCTGCTCTGAAATACAGGAACACAACTGCACAAAGATAGGACAGAGTAACAAGGGTTCAGGAAGGTAGCTTGTATTGTGAGAATGGATTGCTAGTGATTAATGACTCAAACCATGCAAGTGCTCTGAGAGACTGGACTATTGGTGCTGACAGTTCAAACAATTGGCCGAGTGCTTTGCTAGCGATTCACAGAGTGCAGAAGGGTGTGCATGCTTGGTGCTACAAGCTGGGTTTCCAGATAATGCAAGAGGCTGAGAAAAGACAAATCCTGAAAAGGAGCATAAGTCCTTCTTATCATGCCGATGTCCTCCCTTACATAATGGCTCTGCTGTGAAAACTCCCCTCCAAGTACCAGGACAGTCCAGTACCAGTCACCTGTAGGATGAAGGTATTCATCTTGGCTGATGGGCTATAATGGGCCGTGGTTGATTCAACTGCAGTGGTAAGAGACAGCTGCAACATTTTAGAAGATGTCAAAGACTCATGAAATGTCCCCTGGTCCAGTGTTACATCATCCAGCAGAGGTACAGGGGGCGTTTCCACGAAGCCTCAGCCTAATATAAAACCCATGGACCTGGTGGGTTTTTGGGTTCTTTTGCCCCACTTCTTGATGGATACAGTCTGCAACCACTACCTCAACAAGACTGCAACTACTGAGATGACCAGAAGAAGAGGGCAAATGGGATATCATTGGAATCTATGGAGTGGTGATATTTTTTTCTACTTAATCTGTTTCTCNCGCCCTCCAAACTCTCTCTGTCCCTCACATTTACTGTTTAATAAAAGCTGTACTGTTGACTTCAGAATATGATCTCATTTGGACATTAATTTGGGCCGAGGAACCTCTCTAATAATTTTAATAATTGGATCTTAAGAAGTATAAATGAGGGGTTTAACACTACAAAAGAAGAGCGAGAGTCAATAACATCATCCTGCTGTGCTAAAAGTAAATACTATACCATTTACAAATGGGACTGTGGTTTGAGTTGTGCAGATATATTTGAAGTGTTCAAAGTAGTGTCTCTGAGCTGGGCAAAGAGACAGGAGGAGTCTGTTGTTCGGTTGCTTTTAGGCTGCAGAAGAAGTACTTGGTTTAGGGTTAGGGTTGTAGCAGGCAAGATATAGAATAGAGGTTAAGAACATTTTATCAATATAAACACGATATCAGTAGTCTACATTGCCTAAGGAGGTTTCAAAATTCCCCTAATTGGATGTATTAAGCAAATCTAAGGAATTATATTGGTATTGTTGATCCCTCCTTGGCACTCTTGAGATCTAGATGACCTCCTGAAACCTCTTCTAGACTGAATTACTGTGAAGCTTTATGCATTGAATTGTTAGGTATCACATTCTTTGAAAAGAGAAATATATCTTTGATTTTTGTACTGCACCCAGTAGAGCAATTAAATCTAGAGATTCTGGTCATCATAGAAACTATACAGTAATAATGATATCTAATTAGCATGTTGTGGGGAAATATAACTGCAAATCTGTCATTCCCTCTGCTACCAGTTGTGTTGTGGGTTGACCTTGGCTGGCTGCCAGGTACCAACCTAAGCCATGCTGTCACACCCCTCCTTTGCTGGGCAGGGGAGAGAAAACAACAGCAGGCTCATGGGTCAAGATGAAAACAGGGAGAGAATCATTCATCTACTACCATCATGAGCAGTTATGGTAAATTAATTTATTGCTTAATAACACAACAGTAGAGAGATGAGAATAATAATGAGAAAACAAATCTAAAAGAAAAGAATTCCCTATTCCATTCTGCTTGTTAAACTCAACTCCACTCCTTATTTCTCTGTCTTCCGCTGAGCAGTACAGGGGAACAAGGGGTGGAGGTTGTGGTCAGCTCATCACATATTTTCTCTGCTGCTCCTTCTTCCTTGTGCTCTTTGCCTGCTCCAGCAAGGTGTTCCTCCCATGAGAGACAGTCCTCCATGTACTTCTCATGTGAGTACTTCCCATGGGTTGCAGCTCTTCACAAACTGCTCCAGTCTGGGTCCTCCACAGGGTGCAGTCCCTCAGGAGAGGCTGCTCCACTGTGGGTCCCCAGTGGGGTCACAGGTCCTGCCAGCAATCCTGCTCCAGCATGGGCTGCTCTCCTCAGGCCACAGGTCCTGCCAGGAGGGCTCCCCATGGGCTCACAGCCTCCTTCAGGCACCCACCTGCTCTGCTGTGGGCTCCTCCAGGGGCTGCA
>PYHW01010480.1:1746711-1760656 GCA_013186435.1 Turdus rufiventris | reverse complement strand
CGCCCCTGAATGTAAGCCGCATTTCCGGTGTGGGAGCAAAATTTTAGTTAAAATGGTACGGCTTATATTCGTGAAACTACTGTAATTTGGGAGTGTGAAAGGTCCTTCTGGGTCTTATTTCATGCATTCTGAATTAGCTATTCTGCCTTTTTAGACTGGTTGTTCCTACTGACCCAGAAGTCAGTCAGCATCATTTGACCACAAGGTGGTCATTACAGGCTTAGAGCTATTTTACCATGGGCAAGCTCTGATCGTGTAACTTTTCCTGTAGCAATCATGATCAAGTTCATCCACTAACTCTGCATTGCTGTCTTAATATTACTCCTCTTTCCACAGAGGCAAAATTACCAGCTGGGCCAGAAGTTTTAAGAAATATGTAACTATAGCTGTTGTCTGGAGAAGTCCTGACAACATTGCATAATACTCTGGTAACTTACCAGCTACTCTGAACAGTTAGTTCAGCTTTGTCATATACTCCATGAAGCAGTGAGATCTACATATTTCAAGGCTTCAGAGTCTTCCTGTGGGCTTTGATGCTAGCTAATTCCCATGCAGATGTTTAGACTCAAGAAATGAATGTTCTAACCTTGATGCTCACTGCCTGTGCTCAGCTCTGCTGTCATATGGAATGACACCATATTCTCATGACAGCTTCTTACCGGTTACCTGGTTGCACATCATTTAAGGCCTATTGATATTGTCCATAAAATCAACTTGATACAAGCCTGGATAAAATACTGGAAATCAGATGAATGCTTTGCAGTCCGTGAAAGGACAGTAAAGTACAATGGCCCTGGGTGTTTTTGTCTCCTGTCCCACATCTAAGCTTTTGCCAAGCCTAAGACTAACTTTGCTTACAAAACAGGAGACTATGAGGAAAAGATTGTGGTAAGTTTTGCAGCGCCATGGCTGTTCTTGCCTTGTCTTTTACCTGGTCTTGAGACTCTAAATCTGCTCTCTTCACTCCTTGCAATTTTTTTGCCTCTTCTTACCCAGATTTTCATAGCTACAGACAGAAAAGAAATAGAGCCAGACAGCAAGGAGAAACTTTACTGCCTTCACATCCCAAAAGCCAGAAGAAATAATGGATGTAGGTGTCAGAGTGTCAGCATCAGGGGGGTGTCTGTGAGGAAAGGTCAGGGACTGCCCTGTGCCAAACACAACTGGCTGCACAGCAGACCCACCCTAGGACACCACTGAGCCCACCAGTCAAACTGGTGGCACCTCTGTGAAAGCATTTCCAAGAGAGGGTAAAACATTACGTGGCGGCACGAGGAGTAATGGGAAAAAAAGAGAGGAAACAGCAGTGTGAGCACCAGCACGTGTGAAGGAGGGAGGAGGTGCTCTGGGCATCAGAGCAGGTGCTCGTTTGCATCCCGTGGGAGAGACCTTGTTGGGGCAGATACCCACACAGCAGCCAGAGCAGAGACCTGAGCTGGCACAGCTTGGCTTTTCCTGGAGGATCCGTGCTGGAGCAGTCCTTGGGAGTGCAGCTCTAGGGAAGGACCTGTGTTGGAACAGGGGAACAGTACAGGGGAAGAGCACAGGAAGGAAGGAATAACAGAGATGAACTGTGTATTGACCACAGCTCCCCATTCCCCAATTACTCCTGGTCCAACTTAGTGGTGGGGAGTAAAAGACTCCACAAATGAAGGACTGAAGTTGAGGCTGGGAAAAAAGATATGAGGAAGAAGGTATTATTTTTATTTTGCCTTTGTTTCTTCTTATCATCCAAATCTATTAAACCAGCATTAAATTAAATTAAATTAAATTAACCCATATTTAATCTATTTTGCCTGAGATGGTAATTGGTGGATGATTTTCCTCTCTTTTTCTCAGCTTACCAGTGTTTTAAATTTGCCTCCTGTCTTGTTGAAGAGGGGCATAGGAGTGGATGTCTGGTTGTTTGGCAACCAACCAAGCTCACTCTTCTCATTTTTAAAAAAGGCTTTTTCATTGATTTGATTTCAGTTTTTTATGATAAGCAAGAGGACTTCCTTGGATTTGACAATAATGCTGAGATAGTCTTCATTTCTGCATGAGAGAAAATTCTCTGCCCAAGATGCAATCTAATGGGGCAACAGGACATTTGGCTGTATCTGAATGAGATTTTACTCCAATAGCTTGTGGCAGAAGGGTTTGGGGGTTTTTTATAATTTTCTTTTTTCTTCTTTTTTATTGCTGTCCAGACTTTTCCTATTAGAGGGTTTGTTTTTTTCTTTTTCTGTCAAGACCAAATGAGCAGTTTCTATAATAGCTGGCAAATCATTAGAGACACAGCAATGACATCCATATTTCCCCTTTCTAGTCCTTATGTATGTAATCCAGTTCTACTGTCCTGCATCTTCCTCTGCTTTTTCTAGCATAAACAAGTGGTGCTTCCCTGTCTTCTACAGGACCTTGCTGGCCTACCTTTAATGCAGCTCGTGATGCACTGACTCAAAGCCAGGACTCCCTATCCCAGGCAGTATGAAATAGTAGTGTTTTAGTGAAGAGTTTATGCTTGCAGCATGGAATGTCTTATAAGAAAAGATGGCATATGGCAGAGTCCATGGCCTCCATCTGAAATAATTCCTTGGAGAAAGCATGGGGCAAAGCTGCCAGCCCTTATTGTTCTAATCAACCTCCTCTACTTGGCCAGAGCATCTCTGACAGCTTTGCATGTATCTGCTTGCTAGCACACGTGTTTTTCCACAGTGACTCAAAACACATTCAGGCAGCCTTGCAGTGGAGATTTCACTGTAAGAGCATGACTAGGCATGGTGCTAGCACTGATCAGGTGCTCGGGAACCACTGACTCAGGAAGGTGCCCCATCCTTTGTGGCATCCTTAAGGGTGTGAAGCATCCTTAAGCTTCCTTCCAGAGCTATAATCTATCTCTGTCTTGAATCTTTGTCCTCAGTATCAGGTGATAATGAAACAGATTCCCTGCAGCTCTGCTTCTTTTCACGCTTGGCTAAGGTTTGTCAGACTGATCGTTCCAGAGGTAAGGGGACTTCTTTGTGTGAGAGGCAAAGGATGGGTAGGAGCCAATAAGCTCAGTAGTGTTAATATGTCTTGCCAGGAGGAGAAGGAAGGAGTGTCCCAGCTGGATGGATTTAGCTGGCAATTTTACCTCACTGTTTTTGAATTACAAACCTAGATGAGTTGATGTCTGTGGAAGATTTATTTGAAACACAGTAAAAGGATACCAGAAGCTGAGTGAATAGAAGCTTTGCCTCTGCCTGCTGGGGAGGTATTTCCAGACCTTGTATTCTTCTCCATCACATTATGGTGATTAATTCATGCACAGCTATGGGCTCAAGGACTTTTAACTAGAGTTCTTTTCACTCCTCTTCCACTTGTCGATTTGTTACACTCATAGTCTCTTTACTTTGGTTTTGCACTTTTACCCAGTCCATTTATGGACTGTATGCACTGATGTCCACACAGTAGGTGGCATTTTCAAAACTTGAACCTATCTGCACAGATGTCTTAAATAAAGTAAAGCAGGTGCTGTAGTCCAGCTGGATTCATGTTGTCTTTGTCTCTGGCCCCAAAATGACATATTCCACCATGTTCTCTCTCCATTGTGCAGGAGGATGCTGTGGAAAGTATAGTTAACACTGGGCACTCAAGAGCTTTTGTTGCTTGGTGCTCTCAGAGAGTGTGTTGAACGTGCAGAAACTTGCCTCTCTTCTAAATATGAATGCCAGAAACCCTCTGGTAATTCAGATGCAGAAAAAGACTGGGCATCCTCCATTGCTTACAGAATTTCTTCTGTTGTTGGCAGTACAAAATGTTCCCTTTTTACATAATTATGAAACTCTGGTGTTTATACATAAGCAAAGAATTACACCCTTTTTGACAATGAGTAGCAGGCCTATCCGCTCTATAGATTGTTTTACTGCTTTTCTTTCTTCTCCTTTTTTCTTAAATCAAAACCTTATCCAGCCCCTCAGTAGGCTTCCATTTTAACCTGACAGACTTAGGTCATTAATCTTCCTGCTGTGGTCTGGAAAATATCCCCCGACTCATTCCCAGATGTTTTGTTCACTTTTTTATCCAAAATGTGCCCCCATTTGGTGAATCTAACACTTTAACCCAATCATGGGGACTTTCTATTAGCAGTGACATTACAAACTGCATATTTTTGAGATCACTTTCAAACTCAATGCATAACTAGCTTCACTAAATAATGAAATTTGCCAATTTGAATTGTCCCAATTTGTCTGCTAAATTTATCCAT
The DNA here is from genome assembly GCA_013186435.1 of Turdus rufiventris. Taxonomy (NCBI): domain Eukaryota; kingdom Metazoa; phylum Chordata; class Aves; order Passeriformes; family Turdidae; genus Turdus; species Turdus rufiventris. The sequence continues at coordinate 1,756,428 of PYHW01010480.1, read as the reverse complement.
CACCACCACTAACACCACACAAACACATACTGGTTTCATTTTCATATTAGTTTGTGTCTCTGCAGGGAGGATGAGAGGTAATTAGCTTGTCTTGGAGGACCAAGACTACTTTAATGAACACTCATGTGTTTGCTAAGGAGATCTACTGGAGGAAGACCAAGCCCCCATTTTTAAATTCTCTCAAGCTTTCATTCAGAGAGTAGTTGCTTTCCTATGGGCAGCACATGGTCTGCGAAAATGTCTTCATATTGTGATGTGGTCCACAAACACTCACTTAGAAATCTGAAGTAGAAAGTCTAATGTTTGTCCATGATCTAGAAATGTTTTCTTCTGGCAACTGGACCCTGAGAAATGCTGGTATCCTGTTAAACATGAAGACTCTCCTATTTTCAAATTCTTCACTCTTATTTGTGGTACTTATTACTTTGATTTACTTCCCTTATCCTTCAGAACAATGGAAAGTATTGCTTTAAAAGTAATGCTTTAAAATATCCTTGTCTTCTCCATCACAGCACCTCTGTCTGGTTAATGACTTTTAGAAAGCTGTATGTTCTAAGTAACGTGTAAATGATATATGACATGTATCTTCATCTTTTTAGTTGCTGTAGCAACATCACGCTAAACTATGCATAGTCAGTAGTCCAGAGCAGCAAATGTCTTGCTTCTGAAGGGCGTCTTACATGTTATGAAAACTATTAGAAATTAATGCTGAAAAAGATAATTGACTATATAAGCAATTCCAGCAGAAGAATGTGCACACAAGAAGGCACTTACACCGAATAGGTTTATAACTGAATCTATATGCTAAGCTCCATATATAAATCTTAAAAATATCCCTCGCCTCCTCTTTTCATGCATGTCTATACAGCAGTTCTAAGTTCATGCAATATATACCATGCTTCAAAGACAGGTAAATAAAGCCCAAGAACCAGAAGTTCTTTGTGATGATCTGTGTTTGCCATGGGACTTCTCTTCCTGAGTACACTATGATGTCATGATCAGGTCTGCCTCAAGCAGAGGTGATAGGGGAGCAGTGCACCAGACAAATCAATACTTCAGATCTTTCAAAGGAGTGAATATAGATGCTGTGGTCACTTGCTGTTTTCCACTAGGAGGAATAGGTTATTGCTTTCTTCATTTCCTTCCCTAGCATAAACTTTGAGCCATTTTTCTGTGTTTGCTAATCTTCTGCACCTTGCTATTTACTCATTGGTTCAATGGTTTAAAGTTTACATTTTATGTAAACATTTTATGTATTTTGGATATTTGTTACTTTGATTTTGCTCAGCTCATTATGGGGATTCATTAACAGGATGTTGATAAGTAGTTTACACACCTTGGATTTGGGTCAGTTTGCCCTCCATTTCTTATAATTCCTTCTCATGCCTGACTTTGCTTTGCACCCCCTGACCTTATTCTATGTCCTTATTCATGCATCAGACCAGGTTTGTATTCTTCTAGATTGGGTCACTGTGCCATCATCAAATACTTAATCATATCAAATAACTATGTGTTACTATTCTATGTAAAATTACAGTTGTACAGAAAAAGAGAACCAAAAATTTAAATAATTTTTTAAAATAATTTTTTGCCTAAACAAGCCATGCAAAACATGCAGGCAGACCAAGAAAATTTCAAAGTGAGCTTGAGAAGCCTCAGTGCTGCAGACTTAGAAAGTCAAGACAGTGTGCTGCCCATTGTCACCAATGGATATAGCATGTTTACCATGTTTACCCACAGGGCCATAGTATAAGATAGCTATACCATTAGAGAAAAAGTGGAATTGGAGCTGCAATTTAATCCTAGACCACAGGTGCTGTAATGTAGAATATCTGTAAACACAAATAAAGAAATAGGAATCCTAACATTAAATCAATATGTGGAAACAAACTACTGATAATTTGAACTGGCACAAATTGTTCAGTTTATTTGTCAAGTAAATGCAAGACAGCTATGGCAATTATTCAAATATGGCCAATCTTGAAAGAAAAGTATTGAAGCTCTTGTTCCCTTGGTAAACCATTACACAAATAATTGCTCCATAGTTAACTCTTGTGAGTTACCATTCTTCAGCGTGAGAAAGAGGTTGATGACTTGAGAAGAACTTTGTTAGCTTAAAATCCTGCTTGAAATGCCATTCTAATTAGCAAATACTTATCAGTTTTATTTTCAAGGATGATATTGAATGTGTTATTATGTGTGTAGTTTTTATATGGTTTCTTTCATAATTTCTGAGGCATTTTCTTGCATCACATTTCTGCTCTTGTTTGAAGATGTTTTGCTACTTATTGTACTACAATCATTCCAATCAATATTGGCATAAGTTGCAGTGAGATCAGGGGAATATCCTTGATCTTCTATCAAACTGTAATTTTGGTTTTCTTTAATTGTGTGTGGTTTTCAGGCATTCTGTTTCATTGAAAACTGTTTATTTGACTGTTGTGGGGTTTTTTATTTTGCCCAATGAAGCAGAAAACTACTGTGTCAGATGTCAGATGTGTATCTTCTTCTAAATCCAGTGAGATTTGTCTATATATATTGAATATGGACAATGCAGAAAAAAAGAGATTACTGTACCCATGGGTTTGATATAGAAGAAAAATAGCTCAATATTTAACTTAGATGACTGCTTGCCATAATTTTATTATTGACCATGGTTAGAGATAAGATAATGATTAGAGAAAGGGTGATTTATAAAAGGGGGATGCATATGATTTTTTTTCTGCTACATAGTAGTGTTAAGGGATTAAAAACAAAGTTCGTTATTGCTGATTCTTTACGTGATAATTACAAAGTTTAGCTGACTTAATTGCCTGTGGTTGCCAACTACCAGTGTCCTTTCTGTATCCTTTCAATGGAAAAAATATGGGCTTTCATTCACAGGCACAGAAAGATTGAACTAAAACAGAAATAACTCAAGTGAAGGCATTGCACTACACAGGGGAAAAACTAGGGCACCAATGTCATTTGTTTTGGAATTAATTTTGTTTTATGATTCAAAGCTGGAGATCTTTTTCTGGATTCATGGAAAATTTTAGTACTGAATTTGGTGTTCACCACCAAGAGTGGATTCTGGCAATGTCGTGGAAGGAGTAAATCTGTAATTAATAGAGTTGCTGAAGAAATTGAATATATGTGTTCTCTGTATGTATTCCCAGCAATTTTTTTTCCTATTCCATTTAGGGTTGCCATTTTTCATTGTCAATAATGCTGATTTTTAAAGCAGTAATTGCTGCAGACACTTTTGCAGGTTATATGCATAGTCTTACAGGTCACTTGAGCTTCTTGCAATGTCATTGTTAGAGTGTGTCTGAGCTCCAGTTGGTGCGCCCACTCTTCTTGTGAAACAGTACTTCAAATCCAGTGCTTCTTTTGTCACATGGTGTTGTCATATCTAGCTTAATTGTGAAGGGAGTGGGTAAGAAGGAGAATTTTTGGTTTTAATACAGAACCAGGAAACAAATGTTATTCACTGTTTAAATGTGCTATTAATAAATAACTGTTGCTCTCTCTCTCTCAAAAATAAAAAATTATACAAACTTTAAGACATCTTAAAGACATGTATTTAAGCCAAACCTTATCAAAATTATTTTTTTTCCTTCAAATGTTAATCTAAGTTCAGATACTGATCTTGCATCACACCAATCTTAATTATAAGTAGTTTAGATAAGATCCATATTTTTCCTGGTGGTCTCATTATTAGGTATCAGTATAATCAAGCAGGATAGAAGAGTATGACTTTTTAAATAATGACCTGGAGTGTCCTAGAAAGACACTGCCTCTATTTAGCATACTGAAAGCATGGCTAGTTCATACCAACAGTATAACTCTTCCCAGTTACAAAATATGTTCACTATTTAGGAGTGCTTCTGACCCAAATAAAATTTCTTATAATGTCCTTGACATTTGCAGATCAAACACTGGGACATCTATCATAGAATCACAGAATCCCTGAGGATACGAAAGACCTCCAGCATCACCAGCTCCAGCCATATGTAATAGTGTAACAATAGCAGAGCACAAATCTCCCCCCTCAGGTACCAGTCTCCAGCTCTTTCCAGCTGGGGAGACCCAGCTGCCTCACAAGCTGGAGACCTCCTCCTCTCAACATTAGCAGCAGGAGCTGCAGGAGGGACTTAGTCTGTGACTGTACCCACCTGTTGAGCCTTTGTTCCCTGGCTTTGCTGCAGCTTTTCCTCCCACATGTAAAACCTGTAACACAGTGGAATAAAATTAATACTTGGTATCTAAAGTCAATAAAACTTTTGGACAAGTGGGAATAAACCTAATTAATGTATCTTCCTCTTCAGGACTGTGTAAGATATGCTTTATCAGCAACAAAAGCTCTTTGTTTCATCATTATATATAATGAAGTAGGTGTTCTAGGAAGTAGTTGTTATTTTAATTGAAGTTCAGTTACTTATCTCTCTGTGTATGCATACAGATAAATATATCTTCGTCTAAGGTCAGATATCCTGATCTTGCATCACAGTAATCTTAATAATAAATATTTTATATAAGATCCTTATTTTTCCTGGTAGTCTCATTAATAAGAGTACCAGCATATTCAACCAGAATAGAAGAGGATAACTCTTAAAATAATGACCTGGAATGTCTAGAATCAGGCATTTCATATGTATGTACATATCAATATACACATATTGGGTGAGTCCTAGCTCATCCCTTATTTATAGTGCTGTTTTAAAACCATGGTTAACAGGATCCTGGTATTTCCAAGGACTTTAGGAAGGTGCGGCATCCAGTGACTTTCTTTCCTATGATGCCACCTTTATTTAAAAGCAATCTCTTTTAGCAACTTGCCCATTTTTTTTGTTCCTATCTTCTTTATGCTGGCTTTCTATAGGAAAAAAAGAATGCTTGAAATGTCATGTTATGGCAATAAAAATTAAATATGCTATGAAATGTCAAGTTTGTTTGTTCATATGTATTTTATGTAATTTCATGGACACCTGTTTGGCAAACATCTGGATTCAGAGCTGAAAGAGCTTCTGCATTAAGGCAGTATCCTCTGCATCATCTTCAGTGATTTTTTTGAGAAAAAATAGATTAAGCTGAATGGATCAATGTATTTGTGACCTAGCCCCATATTGGTTACATAAAACTTAAAGCAAATCTTTTGAAACTTTAAAACCCACAACAATTATTACCTCTACATGTAATGTTTTAGACAGAATATTTTTCAGCTCTGTGCCTCAGGCAGCAGTCTTCTTTTCTGTGTGAAGGGCTGACGTTTGCATCTACAGCACAGAATTCCCTGCTGCTGAGATATACTTTTTCATGTCATTTTTTTTAGGCTACAATCAACCTCAGATCTTAGTGTCAGGTATACTTTTTTATCTACATCTCCTTTATACATGTCTTTTCTTGTTATTTTCCCCCATAGCTTCCTTAATTTGATCTTCTGTTTTGCTTTCAGAATTGTGTTTGTCTACATGGTCTGTTTTAGCCAATAGGGCACTGGGATAACCAAGGCAAGTTGGTAGTTTCTTGTCATTCTTATGTCTTTGATGTACATTTTCCTGTGATGGAGCAGGGCTGCTTGTTTTTATAAAGCAGCTCAGATTGGTGAGACCAGGCAGACAAATGTTTGGTAACTGAGCACAAGTTTTTTGCAGGAAGCAGATGCTTCCGTAGACTCACAGAGTCAAAGAAAATACTTTCTTTATTAACTCATAGCTGCAGAATTTATTGCAAATTTTGCTTTACAATGCCAATGTGCATGTATCTGAGGGCTTCCTGGATGTGTAAATCATTAACAGAACTCTGCATATGGTCAGTAGTCAGCTTATGGTTTAAGTAAATACTGCTTTACTTTCATCTAGGGCACAGCAAACCGTAAAACTGTTGAAGGTTCGAATTCAGCAATGCCTCCTCTCTAGTTGCAAATATGACACCTGGAATTTCATATTTTATACACACAGTAATGGTTCCAAATATAAAGACTCCTTTTCCTTACAGAAAAACCCAGCTACTGAAAACAGCTCCTGCATAGAATCTGTTTAACTAAACTTCTTTTCCTGCTTCCCCCCTTTTTCCTGCAGTCGGTGCACTCAGGCCCTTTATTTCTTTGAAAGCACCTTGTCCTCACCCCTGGGGGCTGTTCAGCCCTGCTGTAGTTACTTGCAAACCCCATTCCTAACCTGTGGTTCTACTCTTTTGTGCTATCCTGTGTCAAGATCATTGTTACTGCTCTTTCCATCAATTTCATGTAAGTCAATATAAACTTTGTCTTCCTCTTCTTTACACAGCATGTAAAACACTTAAGGGACAAGTTAATACTTCATCTTGCTTCAACAGGCAGTGAAGGCTTAAATTTATAATTTGAGGTTTGTGATATTCAGGTTTATTTCTATTGTAGAGGATTTTGTGAAGCACTCAGTGTCACCGTTGTTGGCTTCCAACAATAGTTTCATCAACAGTTGTTTCTTCTACAAGTTCTTCCAAAGTCCTTCTTAGTTCATAATTTTCTGCTTGATCCATCTCAGTTTTTCAGATGTTAGCTATAGGAATGCATCTCGACCTGAAATTTGAAAGATATAGTGTAAAAATGCAATGTTACACCAATTATTTTTGTTAGCAGCTTGTTTAAGAATAGTATGCTTTGCAAAAACAATTTGCATGAGTTCACTCTAATCCGTAGAAGCTTAACTGTACATCCTAAAACACACTGCAAAAGGTGGTAAAAATGTTTTTTAAAGGAAAAGTTCTATTTTTACTTCATCCTTCTTTTTTTTTAACAGGAAAAAATACATACAGTATTAAAATAAAAAAAATACATATAGTCATAAAAGCTTTGATAGTGAAATAACGTTCCAAGTTTTATTTTCAGCTGTAGTCAATGTATTTCACTCACTGTGCCATCATAGAAAATGGAAATAATTGTAATTTCTGTACAGTTAATGAGTTGTGAGCGAAGTTGTGAAGCTTCTGTGAAATTTGGCAGGGAAAATTGTAAGCTGTATTGATGTCTTTTATTTTTGTATTGAAATTACCCCAGTAGAGTTGAAATCAGCTGTTTACTAGAAGAGATGTACAATTTCTCCATGTATTTGTATAAAAAGTTCCTTTTTTTATCTAAATGAGGGGAAGCATCTGAAAAATTAGACCACCTGATGCAATAAGTGCCTTTTCAGAAAATACAGCAAAGGAAAATGCAACCAGAGAATGGAAAGCATAAGTACATAACTGATGATGTTCAAAAATAGGGAAGGTAGATATTTCAAGAGAGAAATCTCAAGAGATCTTATTGGTCTACTTACTGTGATGAAAGGGACACTCTAAGTCAGGTTTTCATTTCAGTTGTTTATACACAAAAATAGGGAGATTTTTATCTTCAAATCAGTGTAATCATTGAAGATATCACTGGAGCTCTGTTGCATTATAATATTAGAAACTTTCTAAGCCTATTTCTAGAGTTATTGCGTATAAATAGCATGGTTTTATTTAAAATAAAGATCTTCCTTTTCCCAAGATCTAGAATACTTTCTGAGTCAGAGTGGAACTTTAGTTATTCCCAAGTATTCTCAAGGTATTTATATATTCACGTTGTGTGAGGAAGAGGGCATTGCACTCCCCATACAAGCACAAAAACTACGTCAGTGGAACTTGCTAGGCTTATGCCTTGCATTACCAAAAACAAAAAGGGGGAGGAAAGCGGGGTAAGCATAGGAGAATTTCAAGACCTTACTGTATTTGCTGTTGCTGAGTAAGAGCAAGGTGGTGCCTTTTCTCTACACATCATCCTTAATTGTATCCAACCTTGAGGAAGCAACATCAGCCTCTCAGCACAGTGAAGAGAATTATGGATGCGCTCCCAGGGCTTTGTGGAGGTATCTCCACCCTTGGGGGCTAAGAACAATGAACTGATAATTTGCTGCTGAAATAACTACATTAATTTCAATAGCTGCAAACATTAACAGTTGTTGTCAGTGGTGTTATTGAACAGGCAAACAGCCTTTTTATGACAGGCCAGGAGGCTGTGTGGCACTTCTAACAGGAGAACAGGAGACAGTGACATTTAAGTGGAACACACTAGTGCTGGGAACATGCAGCTCTAATGGAAACGACAGAGAAAAACACATTGCCACCTATGCTATCTTTTTAATCTGTAACAACAGGCAGCTGCATCAGGCCAAGCTCTTTCTAGTCTTGCAGATTTCAGAATTACTTCTTCCCGAAGCACAAAATGTTCTTGAACTATTTCTTCTGCACACAAAGTTTGAATAGGTTTTGTTTCAGCAATGAGTTGCTGTGGTTTTTTTGCTTCTTGTTCTTGTGCAGTTTTTGGAATGCTCATCCCAAACTGGCTAGGGAAGGCTGATAATATTACACCAGTCAAAATGTGTAATCCTTTCCTGAGCCTACAATAAAATCCCTGATTTAAAGGCTGTTTCATTTTCAGCCATTTCTCCTGAGTGTGTGAGAGCCCACAACCTGGCTCACAGTCTTTCCTGAACCCCTGGTACTGTTTATCCTCCCTACAGAGACCACCTAGTTTATTTCCAACATAGTTTGTTTTTAACTGCATCCATATACATATGAACAGATGGAAGTCAGAATACACAGTGTAATGAGGCGAATAATTCAGTCATAATATATGGCTTGGTAATTGTCACACACATAACTGTTTTTAGTATTTTGGTGGGGTTATAGATCTGTCCTAGCTGACAGTTCTATGGAAGCTGATGATTTTTTAATTTAATAAAAGTTATTCCAGAAAAATTAAACAAAATTATCATTTCAAGTTAAGACTGTTTTGAAGAAACAGAAGTAGTTCATTAGAATTATTTTTCATGATCAATTTCAATTTTGTTTCCTTTTATGGAAATATAGACATCCATATTAAGTTGGTGCTTGCATACCCTTTTTCATGTAGGTTAAGTGCTTTTTTTCTTTTTTTCCTAGATTGTTCTCACTTGTGACTGAAGGAACTGTCCTTTTCATTTCGTACTTTTCATTTGCTTCCAAGATGGAGAAAGGGCATCATGGAACAAATATCATAGAATTAATACTCAATTACTGCATCAAAAAGGCAGCCTAAAATTCAGAAAAGTGCTCCAAGAAAGTAAAGAGTTTGGATCATAACCACACAGTGATAATGTGACAGTAGAGCTATGAATAGAAAGGAAAAATACAGGCTTCCATTTTGATGGCAGTATTCCAGTACCTGCAGGAAAATCACTGGGAGAATGAGGGTAGGCTCTGCATGGTAGGAGGACAACAGGCATCTGTTGAAATAAAAGAGGTTCTCACTGAGTGTCAAGTGCTGCTTATTCACCCTAAAGACAGTCAGGCAGTGGAACATGCTGCCTCAGGGACATTGTGCAGTACCCATCCTTTGAGATTTTCATGCTGTGAATGGATAAACCCAGAGCAACAAGTTCTGGTCTCATGAGTACAGTAATTTCACGATTTTAAGCCGCACCATCTTGACTAAAATTTTGGTCCGAACCCAAAGTGCGGCTTATAATCGGGTGTGGCTTATATATGCATAAAGAATGAAAAGTTGCTGTTTTAATTTGGAGGACAGGTGTCTGCTAAGAAAGGCAGGAGCTTCCCTTTGAAATGGAGAATGTAAACCCCCTCCCTCCAAATTATTATAATTTGGACCATCCATTCAAACCAGGCAGGGCATTGTTCTTTATCTTTTCACAACCCATCCTTCCTCCAGAGAGTCATTTTCTGCTAATGGCCCAT